>CM060597.1:64713880-64768880 GCA_030578255.1 Tiaroga cobitis | reverse complement strand
CACACACACACACACACACACACACACACACACACACATCATCACGGGCCTGTCCTCGCTGCTGCTGCCAGCTCTCACACAGTGTAAGACACACACACACACACACACATCATCACGGGCCTGTCCTCGCTGCTGCTTCTCGCTCTCACACAGTGTAAGACACACACACACACACACACACACGCATCATCACGGGCCTGTCCTCGCTGCTGCTGCTCGCTCTCACACAGTGTAAGACACACACACACACACACACACATCGTCACGGGCCTGACCTCGCTGCTGCTGCTCGCTCTCACACAGTGTAAGACACACACACACACACACACACACACACATCGTCACGGGCCTGTCCTCGCTGCTGCTGCTCGCTCTCACACAGTGTAAGACACACACACACACACACACACACATCGTCACGGGCCTGTCCTCGCTGCTGCTGCTCGCTCTCACACAGTGTAAGACACACACACACACACACATCATCACGGGCCTGTCCTCGCTGCTGCTGCTCGCTCTCACACAGTGTAAGACACACACACACACACACACACACACACACACATCATCACGGGCCTGTCCTCGCTGCTGCTGCTCGCTCTCACACAGTGTAAGACACACACACACACACACACACACACACATCGTCACGGGCCTGTCCTCGCTGCTGCTGCCAGCTTTCACACAGTGTAAGACACACACACACACACACACACACACATCATCACGGGCCTGTCCTCGCTGCTGCTGCTCGCTCTCACACAGTGTAAGACACACACACACACACACACACATCATCACGGGCCTGTCCTCGCTGCTGCTGCTCGCTCTCACACAGTGTAAGACACACACACACACACACACACACATCGTCACGGGCCTGTCCTCGCTGCTGCTGCTCGCTCTCACACAGTGTAAGACACACACACACACACACACACACATCATCACGGGCCTGTCCTCGCTGCTGCTGCTCGCTCTCACACAGTGTAAGAGACACACACACACACACACACACATCGTCACGGGCCTGTCCTCGCTGCTGCTGCTCGCTCTCACACAGTGTAAGACACACACACACAC
Source organism: Tiaroga cobitis (assembly GCA_030578255.1). Classification (NCBI taxonomy): domain Eukaryota; kingdom Metazoa; phylum Chordata; class Actinopteri; order Cypriniformes; family Leuciscidae; genus Tiaroga; species Tiaroga cobitis. The sequence continues at coordinate 64,767,797 of CM060597.1, read as the reverse complement.
ACACACACACACACACACACACACACACACACACACATCGTCACGGGCCTGTCCTTGCTGCTGCTGCTCGCTCTCACACAGTGTAAGACACACACACAAACACACACACACACACACATCGTCACGGGCCTGTCCTCGCTGCTGCTGCTCGCTCTCACACAGTGTAAGACACACACACACACACACACATCATCACGGGCCTGTCCTCGCTGCTGCTGCTCGCTCTCACACAGTGTAAGACACACACACACACACACACACACACACACACATCGTCACGGGCCTGTCCTTGCTGCTGCTGCTCGCTCTCACACAGTGTAAGACACACACACAAACACACACACACACACACATCATCACGGGCCTGTCCTCGCTGCTGCTGCTCGCTCTCACACAGTGTAAGACACACACACACACACACACATCATCACGGGCCTGTCCTCGCTGCTGCTGCTCGCTCTCACACAGTGTAAGACACACACACACACACACACATCGTCACGGGCCTGTCCTTGCTGCTGCTGCTCGCTCTCACACAGTGTAAGACACACACACACACATCGTCACGGGCCTGTCCTCGCTGCTGCTGCTCGCTCTCACACAGTGTAAGTCACACACACACACACACACACACATCGTCACGGGCCTGTCCTCGCTGCTGCTGCTCGCTCTCACACAGTGTAAGACACATACACACACACACATCGTCACGGGCCTGTCCTCGCTGCTGCTGCTCGCTCTCACACAGTGTAAGACACACACACACACACACACACATCATCACGGGCCTGTCCTCGCTGCTGCTGCTCGCTCTCACACAGTGTAAGACACACACACACACATCGTCACGGGCCTGTCCTCGCTGCTGCTGCTCGCTCTCACACAGTGTAAGTCACACACACACACACACACACACATCGTCACGGGCCTGTCCTCGCTGCTGCTGCTCGCTCTCACACAGTGTAAGACACATACACACACACACATCGTCACGGGCCTGTCCTCGCTGCTGCTGCTCGCTCTCACACAGTGTAAGACACACACACACACACACACACACACATCATCACGGGCCTGTCCTCGCTGCTGCTGCTCGCTCTCACACAGTGTAAGAGACACACACACACACACACACACATCGTCACGGGCCTGTCCTCGCTGCTGCTGCTCGCTCTCACACAGTGTAAGACACACACACACACACACACACACACACACACACACACACACACACACACACACACATCGTCACGGGCCTGTCCTTGCTGCTGCTGCTCGCTCTCACACAGTGTAAGACACACACACAAACACACACACACACACACATCGTCACGGGCCTGTCCTCGCTGCTGCTGCTCGCTCTCACACAGTGTAAGACACACACACACACACACACATCATCACGGGCCTGTCCTCGCTGCTGCTGCTCGCTCTCACACAGTGTAAGACACACACACACACACACACACACACACACACACACACACACACACATCGTCACGGGCCTGTCCTTGCTGCTGCTGCTCGCTCTCACACAGTGTAAGACACACACACAAACACACACACACACACACATCATCACGGGCCTGTCCTCGCTGCTGCTGCTCGCTCTCACACAGTGTAAGACACACACACACACACACACATCATCACGGGCCTGTCCTCGCTGCTGCTGCTCGCTCTCACACAGTGTAAGACACACACACACACACACACATCGTCACGGGCCTGTCCTTGCTGCTGCTGCTCGCTCTCACACAGTGTAAGACACACACACACACATCGTCACGGGCCTGTCCTCGCTGCTGCTGCTCGCTCTCACACAGTGTAAGTCACACACACACACACACACACACACATCGTCACGGGCCTGTCCTCGCTGCTGCTGCTCGCTCTCACACAGTGTAAGTCACACACACACACACACACACACATCGTCACGGGCCTGTCCTCGCTGCTGCTGCTCGCTCTCACACAGTGTAAGACACATACACACACACACATCGTCACGGGCCTGTCCTCGCTGCTGCTGCTCGCTCTCACACAGTGTAAGACACACACACACACACACACATCATCACGGGCCTGTCCTCGCTGCTGCTGCTCGCTCTCACACAGTGTAAGACACACACACACACATCATCACGGGCCTGTCCTCGCTGCTGCTGCTCGCTCTCACACAGTGTAAGTCACACACACACACACACACACACATCGTCACGGGCCTGTCCTCGCTGCTGCTGCTCGCTCTCACACAGTGTAAGACACATACACACACACACATCGTCACGGGCCTGTCCTCGCTGCTGCTGCTCGCTCTCACACAGTGTAAGACACACACACACACACACACACACACATCATCACGGGCCTGTCCTCGCTGCTGCTGCTAGCTCTCACACAGTGTAAGAGACACACACACACACACACACACATCGTCACGGGCCTGTCCTCGCTGCTGCTGCTCGCTCTCACACAGTGTAAGACACACACACACACACACACATCGTCACGGGCCTGTCCTCGCTGCTGCTGCTCGCTCTCACACAGTGTAAGACACACACACACACACACACACACATCGTCAGAGGCCTGTCCTCACTTCTACTGCTCGCTCTCACACAGTGTAAGAGACACACTCACACACACATACACACTCTCACACACACACATCGTCAGAGGCCTGTCCTCACTTCTACTGCTCGCTCTCACACAGTGTAAGAGACACACACACACTCACACACACACACATACACACTCTCACACACACACAGACAATGACCAAATGCTGTTCTGGGTAATGAAACGATCCTGCTTTATAATTAGGTGTGTAAGGATTCACTCGTTTCCCCGATGCGTCGATTAAAGCTCCTGATGATGCATATGCATCAATCTTGATTTTTTGAGTCGTTTGTTTTGATTTTAAATGCTAAGAATCAAATGAATCGTGATTCGATAGTGATTCAGTGCTTTAAAATACAGTCCGGCCAAAAGTTGCTGTTTAGATTTAAATGGAAAGATTCTTAAGAGTCTATGATTGGTTCATTATTCCAGTGATTATTGTGTATAGTGTATATAGTATTTATAGTAACCGTTCTTCTAGCCCTGATTGATGGAGTGTGTAGCTTTTCATTTCTTGAACAACCATGTATGAAGAACATCATAACCATATTCCAGGATGACGATGTCAAGATTCATCAGGCTCGAACTGTGAAAGAATGGTTGTGAGGAGCATGAAGAGTCATTTCCACACATGAATCGGCTCCTTAAACTCATTGAAAGTCTTTGGGATGTTCTGGAGGAGACTTTACAGAGGGCTGGACTCTTGCGCTGACAATACGAGATCTTGAACAAATATTAATTTATTTCCATCAAGAGGTGCATCAATATTTGGTCAAGATCTGCTGCTAAACATATAACATGTTAGAAACATTATAATCACGGCAATAATGATCTAATCATAGACTATTATGCATTTGCCTATTTAAATCCAAACAGCCACGACTTCTTCTTCTTCTTTTTTTTTTGGCGGGCATCGTATTATTATATTATATATGCTCATGAAAGGTTGTGTAGTAGCCTATACATGAACACTATCCTCATACACAATAGTTAACATGAACTAACAATACTTTTAAAGCCTCGGGCTTAAGGACATTTCCACATATACCAATCATTACAGGCTTTTAATAAAGGTCATTACGGACTATACATGATCTAACACTGGTCGGAAGGCTTTCTGCTCCCACTCTGACATTTCAATCTCTCTATGAATGCACTGAAATAAATGCAGAATCCAATCATTAATCGAGTCTCAAATCGAATCATTCCTGAATTTAAAATCTCAGAATCGTGAGTCGATTCGCTGTCTACACAAACTTCTACACCCCTACTTAATGTATCCTTCATGGAGCAAGCAATCCCAGAATGCTTTGCAGCAAGCTCAGTGGAAATTTAGAATTTTTGGATCTAATGTAGAGTTACATTTCCATCTTTCCTGGAGATTTTGGTCAGTTTTTGTTTTTCTGCTGAAAGATTGCTGACTCTTTCTCTTTCTATTTATTGTTTTAAACAACATTTTTAAATGTTTTAATGAGCGTTTATCAATGGTTTCAAATATTCCCACAGCCGCAAGTATTAATGTCAGGTGTTTGATTGTATATTACGTCATGCAAAAATGGCGATTCACATTACAAGAGAGCAGAAAGTTGATCACGGTGCGTGTACTAGTCTAGAAGCAGTGTTTGCTAATGCAATACAAAGCAATGAATTACCTCATGAAGTTTCACTTACCAGTGATTTGGTGTTGTAGAGGTGTATTGTGTGAAGCTGTTAACGCTGAGTCATGTTTTCTCTCAGATCTGCACGGAGGGCTGGTTCTGGTTCTGTCAGTGATGGGTCTTCTCTCGTCTCAGGCTTTAGCCATGCTCAGCGTGTTCTTCGGCAGTGAAGTCATGCCCACCGTCGTGCGGTAATCTCCTGATTTCTGTGGCCAGTTTCAAAATACTAACATTCGATTTCCTTCAATGATTATGTCTTACAGCTATGAAAACCTTTTCACAATATTCTAATTTTGAATTTGGGCTTTTCATAAGCTGTAAGCCAGGGATTCTTAACCTTTTTGATGTCGGGGCCCAAATTTTACAGTACAAAGTGGCCCAGGGCCCATTCAGATATTAGCACTGTATTGGTTTATTGATCTCACCCGTGGTTTGATTTGTATTCAGTAACTAAATGAAATCCACTTGCAGTTTAACAGTTTATTATTCACGTGTATGTAAACCTGCACATACAACAAGATGCCAAACACACAACAATTCATGGAACAAATAAATCTGCATCAAAAACACATTTAAAGGCTCAAGTCAGGCATATTAACTAAAAAATCAGTTAGATTTGACACATTTTACTTACAAAAAAATAGAAAATGTATTAAAATAAAAACAATAAAAGTGTTGCTAAAATAAATAAATTCAAAATAATATTTTTCAAATTAAATAAATAAGTTGAAAATGAAAATTGAAATAAAGTGCAAATGAAAAAATATAGCTTTATAATCTGCAAAATAATTTGATAATTGTTCTGGCAGTCTACGTTTTTGCATGGCAGGACCTGAAGTATGGAGGACCAGCTCCGTAATATAATTTATAATTTTATTTCTACCTACATTTATTTGTTTATTGTATTTTTGGGGGCAATTAATTGTATGCTTATTTATTTATTGAGCATTTATTTATTTCTGTATTTATTTTTAAATATGGTAGAGCTGGTCCTCCATACAGAAGTTCCTCTTCATATCTGTTATAAATGAGCAATAACAGTCAAAAGAGTTCAATTTGAACAAGCTACAACTCCCTAGCTATTTATGTTCCCCTGTTAATGAGACGCGGCGGCCTGTCCGATCATCTCACGGCACATATCCACAGAGGCAGGTAAAACCAACTCCTCCGCTGAATGCTTTGGGGTCGCACATCGGACGAGAGGCGCAGCGCATATTGCAGGCAGCACAGGGTGAAGTCAGTATGTACATTAACGACGATTTGAGACAAATGACCATAGACAGTAAAAGAAATTGACACAGCGACCCCATAGATTTCAACGGAGAAAGTTGAAGCTCATAAAAGCACTCACTTCCTGATAGCCAAGCGCACTGCGCAGGCTCAAACTGAGCTTGACGACGTAGATGTCACGTGAGCAACCGTTCTGACCTTCTAGTAGCTGTGCCGAGACAAATCTGAATTGAAATCTGAAACAAATCTGTTGTTGAAATATTTTGTCCCGTTGCTTTTATGCACTCTCTCTATGGGCTTCTCCCTTGACTTTATGCCTCCATGTCCACCCGATTGCCTCATAGACAGTAAACGATTGCCTACGAGCTTCTACTTCTGTCTATACGGTAACTTCTCTACTGTGCGACAGAGCGTCCCGTGTTATGACGCAATCGTTAGCCTATTTGTACAAAAACGGCTTCTACGGGACCATAACGCAAGATACAAACTAAGTAATGGAGCCTTTTGTCCATTGTCCCGTTTCTTAAGAAATAAATAATGGACAAATTGAGTCTTTGGACGCCTCAGATGTAAAGTTATTCGCTGTCAAAGTGACGCCAAAATGAATGGGAGTCAATGGGATGCTAACAGTAGGTGATAGCCAGCTACAATGGCGGCCCCAGAGGAAGCTTCAGTTTCCGGCGGATAGATTACCCCCTTGCAAATGCTTAATGGCGTTTGTTAAACAACTAACTGAGGCATTACTGCCACTAGTGGTGGGATGGTGTATTGTAACTGTCTCGTGAATAACAGTGGTCATTCTGGTGTCTTCAATTGATAACTTGTTTGGTCCCGCGGCCCACTGGTGAAAAACGTAAAGTTTTTTGCGGCCCTCCAGGTGGCGCTCACGACCCAAGCGTGGGCCGCGGCCCTATGGTTAAGAATAGGTGCTGTAAGCCATAATCATCCAAATTAAAACTAATAAAGGCTTGAAATATCTCACTTTGCATGTAATGAGTCTATATAATATATTAGTTTCACCTTTTAGGTTGAATTACTGAAATAAATGAACTTTTGCACGATATTCAAATTTTTCGAGTTCCGCCTGTGTATCGGCCGATACCGATATGTCGTGCATCCCTAATGACCCCTTTAAAATGAATGAAAAAATGGATAAACCTTGTGTACATCAGTTGTTAGAGTTATTAACTGTGTGGTCCCTCAGCAGTGGCACGTTGGGTCTGATTATTATCATTACATTCTTTTATTCATAACTGTAAAGATAATGACAGCATTTCATTGCATCCCTAATAACCCCTTTAAAATTAAAGAAAAAATGGACATGTCGCACGGGTATATTTGTAGCAATAGCCAACGATACACTGTATGGGTCAAAATTATCGATTTTTCTTTGATGCCAAAAATCATTAGGATATTAGGTAAAGATCGCGTTCCATGAAGATATTTAGAAAATTTTCTACCGTAAATATATAAAAAAAAAGATATATTTTTGTAAATGGATGCAGCAAAAGCACGAATAAATGCACAACTTTAAAGGCGATTTTCTCAATGTTTCGATTTTTTTTTTTGCACCCTCAGATTCCAGATGTTCAAATAGTCATATCTCGGACAAATATTGTCCAATCCTAACAAACCACACATCAATGGAAATCTAATTTATTCAGCTTTCAGATTATGTATACATCTCAATTTCAGAAATGTACCCTTGTGACTGGTTTTGTGGTCCAGGGCCACAGATCGTGAATAAAACACAGCTATTGACCAATCAGAGTCACGGACTGGAACTAACCGTCTTATGTAAAATGGATAACCCTAGTGTACATCAGCTGTTTGAGTGTTGTAAACTGTGTGTGTGTGTGTCCTCAGCGGTGGCACGTTGGGTCTCATCATGTCTGCGGGGTGTGTAGGAATGGCTGCGTCGTCTCTGATGGAGCTGCAGAATAACGGAGGATATTTCCTTCATCACGTGGTGTTCTCCTCCTTCGCTGTGCTCTCGGTGCTGTGTATCATGCTTCTGCCCGAGAGCAAACACAAGCCCCTGCCGGACTCGCTGAGAGACGGAGAGCGTCAGCGGCGTCCTCCGCTCTTCCTCTCGCGGGTGAACCGGGAAAACCCACCGTTACTGCGCACGCAGACGCTCAGCGCCGAGTTCAACCGCGAAAACTACTCTCGTCTCGTCAGCGCAACTAGGAAGATCCTCGCTAAAGACGCCGTGCCTCTCAAGATCTCCAGCGCCACACACACACACACACACTCACAAGCTCAGGCTCCTCTGCTGGACTGTAACGGCACTGCACCGGACGCCCGTGAGGATGAGTCCTAGCATTACACTGAATCACACACACACACACATATACACACAGACACACACGCACACACACACACAATCACAAGCTCCTCTACTGGACTAACGGCACTGCACCGGACGCCCATGAGGATGAGTCCTAGCATTACACTGAAACACACACATATACACACAGACACACACACACGCACGCACACACACACACAATCACAAGCTCCTCTACTGGACTAACGGCACTGCACCGGACGCCCATGAGGATGAGTCCTAGCATTACACTGAAACACACACATATACACACAGACACACACACACGCACGCACACACACACACAATCACAAGCTCCTCTACTGGACTAACGGCACTGCACCGGACGCCCATGAGGATGAGTCCTAGCATTACACTGAAACACACACACACACAGTCACACACATATATATTCACACACTCACACATATACACACACCTACACACACACACACACACACACACACAAGCTCCTCTACTGGACAATAACGGCACCGCACCTGACGCCCATGAGGATCAGTCCTAGCATTACACTGAAACACACACACACACACACACACACACACACAGGTCCTCATCTCATAGCATGGACAACTTGTTCACCGTGTCTTTTGCCAGGGAAGATGTGGTCTTGGTGCTTAAACTGTTGAGAATCCAAGTATTTGACTGTTGAAGTGTTAATTTTTTGTACATGTATTGTGTACGTCTATGCACAGATGTTGCTGGGAGACTCTGGTCATAGTTCATGCGCTCAAACATCATGTCTTCCTCCTCGTTTGAATGAAGTTTAAGCTTTAGGAACGTTCCCACTAATAGTCACTTGAGAGCCGTCGCCTGTCCACTTACAGGAGCACCGCATGCCTCTCATTAGGGCAGTCCTGTGACTGAAGTCTGCTTAAACACACACACACACACACACACAGCTGGTTCACGGAGGAGTGCTGGAGATCATCCACTCAATGTCACACTTTTACTCCTCAGAGTGGATGGATTCGCACTCGATGATGTCAGAATCTCTAGAAAACGAGTGTGAAAGTGTTTGATGATGTCATTTTGTGGAACAGTTGCTCATCTCATGTGTTATTTTTGTCGTTTTGTAGTTCCTGTCTTTCTGAATGTCTTGTTGTTGTTGTTGTTGTTGTTGTATCTCAGAACCAAGCCTGGCAAAGCAAGGGAACTGTTTTGCCACTTTTTTTTCTTATTATTATATCTGTTACCTGTTTTATATGGAATTAAACTGTTTATTGTACCAATCTGAAATCGCACTCCTTGTACTTTTGATCCTGAATTGCGAATGAGAGCCAGTGGCCAAAAATGTTGTCGACAGCCAGTGATGTCTGATTTACGAAACACAAACACTGCAATATTCTATTTTAAAAAAACAAACAAACAAAAAAACAGGAACTGTCCATTTTGATGCCATGTTGACTGTAAATGACAGCTGCTTTTCTCAGTTTCTCCAAAAGATGACAAGAGGCGTCCATGTTACACTGCTTGTTTAATAGATAAGCAAATTATCAGATAATACCGGGGAAAAAAACATGATATTTCACTTAGCCGATAATATTACAGTAACAGTATGGACAGTGTTAGGAACTATCGTGTCATGGTACATTAGAATCTTTGCAGGAACAATGATACAGATAAACAGTATTATGTTAGCCTCATAGCATAATTGCCTAAGTCATATTTCAATGTCTTTGGAAAACAAGAAAAAACACACAATGACTTAGGCAATTATGCTATGAGGCTAACGGGGAGTGCGCCATTCACTTTTCTTCATTACAAGCCCAGTGTTTTCACTACACAGTCTACGGTCTGTCATTTGGATTAGTGACTAGCGAGCGCAGGCATTTCTTACCAGCCTGATATTCTACCTTGTCATGTAATATCATAAACATGACTTCATTAAAGACATGTGATTTGTCCACCCTAGCGACGGTGTTTCCCATCATAAACCATTTTCCACTGCCGACCACGTGACGTGTAACGTCATGAATGAAGTCACGTCCAATGCGGAAGTGAATGATAATCGAGCATTCGCCCAACGATTCTAACGAAACCGAGTTACTGTCCGCGTCCGAAGAGGAATTTACAGGTAAATATGGCGTTTGTTATATCTTTGTTACCGTTTTTATTGGGCATTTATGATGATTTGTTAATAACCATAGATTTTGTTTACTTTGTTTACAGAATTAGCTCTTTTAGCCGCTAATCGAGTCTCTTCCTGGTTTGAACTATCAGATTTCTAACGGTTTAAAATATTATTTATGCATTCTAAAGTGTAGTATAGATGCATCAGATCGATCCATAATAATATTAACAAGTGACTGGTAGTCAGATAGACTGTTTTTTGCCACTTGTTTTGGCTGATTGTCATGACTCCTACTAGTAAGCATATCTAAGGAAATCGAAATAACAAACAATCTAATATTTCTTTAAGCGTGTAACCAACAAAAAAACTGCTTGATTATTAACATGTTTTGACAAGTACTTTGGTATTCTTTGTAGTACTTGTAAATACCATAATCATTCGGTACAAAAGTAACGTTATATGAAACGGAACCACGTTGTTTTGATCGGATACCGATAATGCTTTTTTGACATGGGCAACATAGGGGACTACTTTTATCTAAAATGATCAGGTTTCTAATAGCTGAACTGTGCTGTTGTCATGTTGTGACGGTGACGTCATGACGGGGCAGTGACGTCACTCGCCAAACAGGAGGGGTATCTCCAACATCTGTAGCCTTAATAACATGCGGGATTGACCTTCAATCTGAGTCCTTTCTGTCCTTTTAACCTGATATTTGCTTCCACAGAGCCCTCATCATGCTTGGTGGAGGGTTCAAATCCGAGAGACTGCGTGTCAACCTCAGGCTTGTCATAAACCGCCTCAAACTTCTTGAGAAGAAGAAAAGTAAGTTTGGGTCGTCTACAGGTTGCACATGTTTTGGACGGGCTAAGTTCATCTAATTGCTTTGAATCTGTTTGCTCTGAATTAGCCGAATTAGCCCAGAAGGCTCGCAAGGAAATTGCAGACTACTTGTCAGCGGGCAAAGATGAGCGAGCGAGGATCCGGGTCGAGCACATCATCCGGGAGGATTATTTGGTGGAGGCCATGGAGATCCTGGAGTTATACTGTGATTTGCTGCTCACCAGATTTGGCTTAATACAGTCCATGAAGTGAGTAACCTTTTTTTATTCTCATTAAATGTGACTATGCTCTTGGGCTGCGTCCGAAATCATATACTGTCTTGAGTAGGTACATATTTTGAATAAGTGGGCCTAATTACTTCACGATAGAGCTGCACAATTATGGATAAATTGAGAATCCAATTATTATTATCTTTAAATAGAGATCATGATTCTCCCACGAATCTGAATCGACAACTAAACAAAAATAACATGTAATTTACTAGAGGAATTGCTGCAGTCTACTTAAAAAATATATATATATTTTTTTTAAATTGGGTTAAGTGAATGATTCAATGATCACTCACTTTTTTCATTGCTGGATGAATCAGTGTTTTTGAACAAATCTCTTGAATGATTTAATGATAGAGACATGATAAAAACAGTCACTTGCCGCCACCTACTGGTGTAACAATGTAATTGACACAATCTTTTTTTTTATTTTATTTTTTTTATAAATGTATAATTATATAATTGTGAATTGCTGCAGTCTATTTGAGTTATTTAAAAAAACAGGTTGAATGAATGATTCAATGACTCACTCATAAAGACTTAACTTGTTCCATTACTTTGGTTACTTTGACCTGTTGTATAATAATCAATGACACGTTTGCAATCGTGTGGGTATTTGGGAACAATTGCATTCTTGCCCATGTAATATATGATCAACATTAAATACTAGAACTCGAACAGGATATGTTTTTGTATCGGAGAGATTTTGAGTCTTAAATTGATCTCTCTGTGTCTATATTGGTCATATATATATTACTTTTACAAAGGTAAATTGTCAAGAACGGCAGGAATGTAGCAAGATTTGCTTAGACAGTATATCTGCACGCAACCATCATATGCTTGTGTGGAGGCAGACAGTTTTGACAACAAAAGATTAGGTCATTTGATTGGATGTCATGTATTTATGGCATTTTGCCAGTTAGAAATACATATTCGGTGTTAATGTTATTTAATGTTAGAATGAAATGAAAGGCAAAACTCAGTATTTTGTTTGCGTACCCCGTCACCTCACGTACACTACATGAATCTACATTTTTGAACGAATCTCTTGAATGAATGACTCAGTGACAAATGCAGTAACTTGTCGCCACCTACTGGTGTAACGCTGTACTTGATAAAAAAAATGTTAATTGCTGCAGTCTATTAAACATTTTTTAATCCGAGTGAGTGAATGATTCAATGACTCACTCATGAATACATCACTTGTTTCATTACTGGATGAATCAGCGTTTTTGAACAAATCTCTTGAATGAACGATTCAATGACAAACACATTTCTTAACAGTGTTCTTTAAAGCAACACCAAGTAAGATTTTTTACCTTAAAATAATGTTTCCAAAATGGTCTCAGTGGTTCATTAAGTCGTAACAGGGTGAAAGGCACTTCTGGATCCGCTGTGCGCTCCTATATCTGCTATAACCACACTGTGTAAGGTTGCCAGATCGGGTCGCGTTTCTGTAGTTCTAATGAGACATAAGAAAACTACAAATTTGACTTGCTCTACGTCAAGCGTTACAATAGTCATTATTTAGTTTTTCTTCGTTTCTGATGTCGCAATACATCATACTTTCATGAAATCATGCAACATACTCTACCTTGTCTGTGGACATCGTTCATTCCAAAGCCGGCGCTGGATAAACAGCGAGCGTGTGCGTGCGACAGTCGGCTGCGCTAGGCTAAATTATTTACCACAGCGGTAATGGACAATTCCACTTCCAACCTGTAGGGCGACCGCAGAGGAAAAGTTACTTGGTGTTGCTTTAACTTCACCATCCTCTCTTTCAGGGAACTGGACCCTGGTCTACAAGAAGCCGTTTCCACACTCATCTGGGCGGCTCCTCGACTGCAGTCAGAAGTGGCGGAGCTGAAGACTGTGGGTAGAATTTGTGTCCATCTTAAATCTATTTCTGGTATCAAGTATTGATCATTCATGTCTTTTTTTCCTTTTTCACAGGTTTCAGATCAGCTGTGTGCCAAATACAGCAAAGAGTATGGAAAGCTATGTAGGACAAACCAGATTGGAACAGTTAATGATAGGGTATGATGAAACATGTTTGAATAGTGGTGAAAAAATTGCTATTGATCATAATTTGATAAGGGCATTTTCAAAGCTCTTTTAAGTCATTAAAAGTCCTCCTGTGGTGAAACTCCAGCTTTTAATGTTGTTTATATGTCTGTGTGGTGTGTTTAATACGCTTTAAGACACACCGTGTGTAAGTTCATAAGTCGACAGCATTGCTGAGTATTTTCTGCTTAAAACTGCAGTGAACCAAAGACAGTCTCAAAAACACGGTTTGAAATCGCTGGTGTTTCTGACGTCACAAACGACCTTGTAACCAATCAGATCAACGTGTGATCGTCAACCAGTGGATCTCTGAGCTGAGCGAGTGAGTGGAGGCGGGGCTCATTTGCATATTCATAGAACAGCGAATACTAAATGAGGCAAGGGTGTCGAGTTACATTCAAGATATATTAGGGCATGAGGAAAAACGTTTAAATATGTCTTTTTGGTGATTAAAGATGGGATAAAATTATTTACACATGGTTTGTCTTAAAGCACATTAAAAACACCACAGACATATAAACAACATTAAACGCTGAATTTTCACCACAGGGGGACTTAAAATTAGTTCAAATTCCAGCCTTAAGCAGTCAGAGATACGACTTTTACTCGGTAGACGGAAAATTCCCTAATCTTAAATTGGAGAAGCCAAGCCAGATATTTAATGGGTGGGCTGTACAGATCTACTTTTAAGCTGTTGTATTTTCTTTCTGCAGCTCATGCACAAACTGAGCGTGGAAGCCCCTCCCAAGATCTTGGTGGAGCGTTACCTCATTGAGATCGCCAAAAACTACAACGTTCCCTATGAACCGGATGCCATGGTTCGGGTAGGAATCAATTTCCTCTTCCTTTCCGTCTAGATAATCTCTATAAGCAGCGCTTGTTTCTAACGTTCTGCATGTGTAACGTTCACAGCCAGAGGTGTGCCAGGGGGAAGAGGCCGATCTGATCGATGTGAACAGTGACTTCAGAAAGCCAGGAGGAGGAGCTGGAGGAGGAGGAGGAGGGTTTACTGCTCCTGCTGTTGGCATGCCGATGCCCATGCCCATGCCCATGCCCATGCCGATGCCCACAGCTTTCAACTACCCAACGGCCAAAGGAGCTGTAAGACACACATCTAACTGGCTAATAGAGCTGCGTGATTGGGGATTAAATCACGATTCTCACACCATTCTGAATAGATAACTAAACAAAACAACATGTTTTAAAGGGATACTTCACCTCTGGAAAGATAAATGTGTATTTAAAATGGGTCATTTATGTAGAAGAAATGTGAAATTATTTTTGAATTTGGAGCTTTCTAGACTGAGAAAAGCCAGAAAATGTGTTTTTGGCTTATGTGGATGAAAGACAACAACTCCCAGAATGCACTTGCTTCGCTGCCCTAGGAGGCCACGCCTACCGGTAACAGAGCGCAGTAGTTCAACAACAAGTCTAGGCTACTAGTAGGGGTGGAACGGTCCACAGAAGTCACGGTTCGGTTCATCCCTCGGTTCAGACATCACGGTTCGGGACGATTTCGGTACAATGGAGGGAAAAGCAAAACAAAAATGCAGAAGGCATTGTATTTTTTAAATAAGTTTTATTAATAAAGGCCTAGAACCAGTTTATTTGTAGTGCACTGACAATAGTTTTATATAATTAGTTTATTAATTAAATTAATAAAAAAGACTAAAAGACCTTGCGATATGTTTGGTAATTGTACCTGAATTAATTTAAAATTATTTTGCTATATTTCAGATTAATATATTTGTTTTCCTTAATTTTAATTAACATTATTAATTAACAATGTAACATTATTGTCATCTGAATTATAAATAATTGATTTCTGTATAAAATAATACTACCATTAAAAACACATTCGATTTTCTTTTTTAATCAATGTAGAATGTGTGAGATTAGCGCTCCGAGGACAAGAAATGAAAACCAATGCAATATGATGAATGTCCAAAAGATGGAACACACAGACTGTTTTAAAATGGAGTTGGATAAATATATGTTGCTTTTAAAACAGTGTGTGTGTGTGTGATTTTGGTTGGGTGACAGTTGTAGTAGCTTACACTTTGACAAGAGTTTACAGTGTGACAAAAGCACAATGACGTGTTTTATTGCGAGTGTACACAAATATAAGTAAACACTTTGCAGGTTTAATGATCTGTATGAACAAAATGACGGAGTATGTTTTTTATGTTTCCACTGTTCGATCGCGCCCGCGCCTCTCTCTCTCTCTCTCTAGCACACACACACACACACACACACACTCCAGCATTGCAATCTTGACATCGCAGGCTGTTCATTATGCGGTCACACCAAACGCGAATAGAGCGTCAAATTCGCGTCTAGTTCGACGCTAGTCCAAAGCGAATAGGACGCGCGTATAAAGCCAACGTTTGAAGTGAACGCGCGTTCAGAGCTAAGCCGATGGTACAGATTATGTGTCCCTAAAGAACCCGCGTCTCTAACAGTAGTTCCGCCTTACATTAATTAATTTGCACGCGAGTTTTATTTATTTTTATACCGTGTATTCTCCGTGTAAATCTCTCATCTCAGGGGGATATGAGGGTGGAAAGCACGGTGATTTGAAAATACTACAGGTTTCCTACTAATACAAAGCTTAATGCTAAATCCTGAAGTATCCCTTTAATTTACTAGATGTTCTGACAAAATGTTGATTGCTGCAGTCTGTTAAAAAACATTTAATTAATTTGAATTTTGCAATCGGGTTGAGTGAATGATTCAACGACTCACTCATAAAGAGCAAGAGCGAGTACCTTGTTTCATTACTGGATGAATCAGCGTTTTTGAACGAATCTCTTGAATTAATAGTTCAATGACAAAGAAATGTTTTAAGTCGCGTGGCGCCACCTACTGGTGTAATGTTATAACTGATGGCATCTTTATTTGAAGTGTCAAGTTCATTTCAAAAAGGTGATTCACTCTATTTTGATCACCGTGTTTATATCCGAACTATAAACTTTTATCCCAGTTCTTCTGTGATAATATGAATGATTGTAAGACGTTTACATTTAGCAGACGCCTTTATCCAAATTAGGAATACAGCAAGTGAGTCGTGAACAACGCAAGAAGTGCTCAAAATACAAAGTTCAGGCATTGCTCAGAGTAGCACAAGCCAGACAAGAGAGGGATTCAAGGAAAAGGAAAGATGAGGTTAAGTGCTCACGGAAGAGATGAGTTTTCAGCTTTTGAATGTTGTCAGGAAATCTGCTAAGACATAAATATTGAATCTGTGTGGTTGAAAAGATTGTTTGTGAAGCTGTTTCATATCATGACAACGGCTCTCTCTGGATCAGGACACAGATCTGAATGTTCGCTATGATCGTTCATGTTCAGGTTTAATCGACAGAAGAATCATTGTCGTTTTAGGAATAAGATCCCGTATGTGTTTGAATCGAGATCGCGATCTTTTCATGATTAATCGTGCAGCTCTACTTGATCAATCTAAGTCTGTTAAGATCTGAAATCTGAACCTGTTCCACATCATTCCCCCTCCAGGAGGCTTTTAATGGTCCCGTTGGCACGTATGATGGCTTTAGCAACTTCCAGGCTCCAGCGAGAGGAGGGCTGCCTCCACAACTGCCCAGCTGCCCCCCCACCTATGAGTCTGTAAGTTCAAGCGATCAGACAGACGGAGACGACCTGTTCACCTCGCAGGGAAGAGCAGTTTATTACGGTTCACATTGAAGCATTTACCCCAGAAACTCTTTCTATTAACAACCGTACTGACAAACAGGGGCCTCATTTATAAAGTGCATTCGATCATAACCTGGATACATATAAATCGGGAATTATAAAGGCAAAAATGTGCTTATGAATACGACTGAAGAGCATGCGTACACATTTATTGCTCTCATATATTCTAGGGATGCAACGATATGAACATTTTGGCTAATAACTGATATAACTGATATCTTTATATTTGAAAGCCGATAACTATGGAAGCTCGTTTCCGCCACAGAATAAAACATTTAAAAAAGGTAATTGTGACTTTTTATCTCAGAATTGCGTGATATGAAGTCTCAATTGTGTTATAGTCAGAATTGTGAGATAAAAACCTTCAATTGTGAAATAAAAACTCAATTGTGAGATAAAAACACAATTGTGAAATAAAAACTCAATTGTGAAATAAAAACACAATTGTGAAATAAAAACACAATTGTGAAATAAAAACACAATTGTGAGATAAAAACACAATTGTGAAATAAAAACACAATTGTGAAATAAAAACTCAATTGTGAATAAAAACTCAATTGTGAAATAAACTCAATTGTGAAATAAAAACACAATTGTGAAATAAAAACACAATTGTGAAATAAAAACACAATTGTGAGATAAAAACACAATTGTGAGATAAAAACCTTCAATTGTGAAATAAAAACTCAATTGTGAAATAAAAACTCAATTGTGAAATAAAAACACAACTGTGAAATAAAAACACAATTGTGAAATAAAAACTAAATTGTGAGATAAAAACACAATAGTGAAATAAAAACTCAATTGTGAAATAAAAACTCAATTGTGAAATAAAAACTCAATTGTGAAATAAAAACGAAATTGTGAGATAAAAAAACAATTATGAAATGAAAACTAAATTGTGAAATAAAAACTCAATTGTGAGATAAAAACACAACTGTGAGATAAAAACTCAATTGTGAGATAAAAACTCAATTGTGAGATAAAAACTCGATTGTGAGATAAAAACACAATTGTGAGATAAAAACACAATTGTGAGATAAAAACTCAATTGTGAGATAAAAACTCAATTGTGAGATAAAAACTCAATTGTGAGATAAAAACTCAATTGTGAGATAAAAAGTCGCAATTATCTTTTAAAATGTTTTTTTTCTGTGCTGGAAAACGAGCTTCCATAGATAACTGATATATTGGTTGATAAATCTAAATCCAAGTTTTTGTATAATTTTTGAGAACCTGATTACAAAAACAAATTAAAAGCATAACATCTTGTAAACTGCAGTATGTTGATATTCAGTACCTGTCTTTCTAAATGAGGTGTCCATGTTCACTCCAGGGTTCAGGTTCACTTCGGGTCACACTAATAATGCCACATTAATACTAACTCTTCACAGTATGAGTATACCAGTATTGAATATTTGCAATATTTGTTGTTAACCTGCTTCATGTGTTTTTTTTAAGATCGATGATTTGTCAATCAAACCCTTTGATTCTTCCCAGGTCATCCCAGGTATGCGCTCTATCCTAATATGATTTATTCCCACTCTCATTCTTACGGAAGCGTATTGCATTCACTTGAGGAAAAAAATCTACTCTGTTTTTCTGAATTAACGAGTTAATTATCTCAGAATTACGAGAGAATTTTTCATGGGAAAAAAAGTTTTTGCTCTGTTTTTTCCGAAATCTCAAATCTCAAAATTGTGAGTAACTGAGTAAATGAGTAAATTATGAGAAAAATGTATCTCATAATTCTGAGATATTAACTCGTTAATTCAGAAAAACAGAGTAGTTTTTTTTTTCCTCAAGTGAATGCAATACGCTTCCGTACATTCTGATAATCTTGTTTGTAAAAGCTGCGTTTGGTCTCTAGGCCCGACCCCGTCTGGTCAGATCTATGACAACTCGAACCTTCCCGAACTCCCGTCTGTTCCCAACACACTCCCGGCCTCGTCCTTCGGAGCGAACGCCAGCGCATCGGAAGACATCGACTTCGACGACCTGTCACGGCGCTTCGAGGAGCTCAAGAAGAAGACCTAAACCCTCGAAGCACATCCATGTTTTCACACTCTCAGATCTTCTGGTGGAGGCGTAATATAATATTTCTTACCTAACACAATGAAGGATGGGATGCAGTACACAAACGGACTACTAACAGAACGCGACTTTTTTATGAGCACTTTGCTGACCGATAAACTCAATCATCCCTAGTGTAAGTCACTGCATCATTTAGATGAGAAGTGTTAGCTTTAGCAAACAACGTCTATCCCCCCCCCCCCCCCCCCCCCCCCCTAAATCACGGACTCCTCTTGGTAAAAGCAGGAATAACCTGTTTCCATTACTGACAGCCAGAGTTGTGTAACTCTGTGATCCTGCATAAGCCTGTGATAGCACGGGTTGTTAGTGCATATCAATTGTCTTGCGAAGTGACTCAGCGTTTTTGATTTTGTTAATGACAGCCGTGATGTTCGAAGCCTTGCCTTAGTTTCCGTCTCGAACTGTGGCCTTGCCGTGCCACACCTCTCTCTCTCTCTCTCTCTCTCTCTCTCTCTCTCTCTCTCTCTCTCTCTCTCTCTCTCTCTCTCTCTCTCTCTCTCTCTCTCTCTCTCTCTCTCTCTCTCTCTCTCTCTCTCTCTCTCTCTCTCTCTCTCTCTCTGGGACACGTGACTATCTGACAGCATCTAATAAGTCATTTACATGCTCATGATTCTCTCTGGTGGGGGTTTCATTGCACAGGTGAAACTCGAAAAATGAGAACATGGTGCAAAAGTTCATTTATTTCAGTAATTCAACTTAAAAGGTGAAACTAATATATTATATAGACTCATAACAAATAAAGTCTTGAAATATCTCACTTTACATGTAATAATTTTGATGATTATGGCTTACAGCTTATGAAAACCCCAAATTCAAAATTAGAATATTGTGCTGAAGGTTTTCAGCTGTGAGACATAATCATCAAAATTATAACAAATAAAGGCTTGAAATATCTCACTTTGCATGTAATGAGTCTATATAATATATTAGTTTCACCTTTTAAGTTGAATTACTGAAATAAATGAACTTTTGCACCATGTTCTCATTTTTTGAGTTTCACCTGTGTATGATTGACTTATTTATAAGAATTGACTACATCTGTCAATGTCTTAGGTTTGGATTGTATAGTGGTTTTATATCTGTGTGATTGCTTTTCCCTTGAGTTTATAACACTAATTTGTGCCCCCCCCCCCAATTTCTGCCAATGTTTAGGTATGTCAGATGCTGATTTTAACTTGCATTGAAAACATGCCGTGTAATAAAGTATATTTGCTCGTAACCTTACGACTTCTCACCTAGATTCACTGAATGAAAAAAATAACTTTACTAGACTGCTGTAACAACAAGTATTTCCATTAATGGATACCAAAATGTGCTGAAGTTTACATGACGTGAAGAAGCTCTGCTTTTATACTCTTCATCACCACTAGAGGGTGAAGGAACACAACTTAATAATAACAGTTCTTCCTCGATTGCTTTGGTTCAATTGAGATGTTTTTCTGAAAACTTATTTTCTTGTTTACATCGATTCTTAATCACTTAAGCAAATTGCACGTGTGCAAAAATAATTTGCACAATAACTAAATACTCGAGGCTTGCTGATCAAAACTGACACGTCGATTCTCTGAGAAATTGTCAAACTCTTCACAGCTTTGATTGTGTGAGCCATTGCATGCATAATTATCCATTTAATTTAAAAAATCTGTCCGACATGAATGTCTATTGCATAAATACCTATGACTTGAAAGGTTTTCTATTTACATGTAACATTGCTACAAAAATAAGTGCAAATGTACATATTACATGCTATATTCTACTATAGTTTTGGTGGCATTTGCCAATTTATTGACACAAAATCTGGTTTTGAAGCCAGAATGAAATGTTTTTGGGTGAGTTACTGTGTTTTTGAGTTGTGAGGCCTCATATATAAAATGTGTGTACTACACATAGATATGATCTTAGATCAAATGTAGGAAGGTTTCTACGCAATATTTTATAAATGAGACCCAGAGTTTAGAGAATGTCAAAATGAGCCAAGGCGATTGAGAAAAACAGATAACCTACCAATTTAGCACAAAATTATGAAGAGCTCTTACAAATACACGTGAACCATTTGCATAAATAAAGACCTCTTAAAATACACGTGTAATGCACAATTGTACAACATTGTGACAAATCCATGCTTTTTTATGTTGATTTGTTGACTGCAAACACCCTCTCATGCCCTCTTGTGAAACCTTGGTTTGTTTGGACAAATTGGTTGTATAATCAATTAAAATAACTTTTAGATATTACATTGCAAGCTAATTGTGTGCATTATACTATGAGTACATTAGTGTGTATAGCATTATTGGTAACACTTTACAATAAGGTTCATTAGTTAACATTATTTAATGTATTAACTAATATGAACTAACCATGAGCAATACATTTGTTACAGTATTTAGTTAACTAATGTTAACTAATTAACTAACTAATTAACTAATGTTAACTAATGAACCTTATTGTAAAGTGTTACCGCATTATTTTTATCACTTAAATGAGAGAGTGCGAGATGGGTCATTTTGATGTTTAGAAGGGCAGGGTGTGCAACATGCTCATCATCATCATCACCATCACCATCACCATCATCACCATCATCATCATCATCATCATCACCATCATCATCTCTCCGTGTGTGACCAGGCCAGAGATCAGGCGGGGCGGGGCGGGGCGAGGCGAGGCGGGGGGTTTGGTTCAATATGTCAGGTTTTGGTTCAAAATATGTTTGAACCAAAACATATATTTTTATTCAAAGATCAACAGTCTGTCATTAGTCTTTAGTCTGCCACAAAAAAACTAAATAAAATAAAAAAACATTAATATCATGAACTCAAATGTCATTGTGAGAGAAAAAAATGTGTTACTGTTGTAACAGTGCACAGGCTAAATCAGACCTTTCAGGCTATAGCCTAACGATAATAAGCCTTATGCCAAAATTATTATTACAACCAATTTTTCGGTAATTAAATAGGAAAACTAAATAATTGTGTAGATGATTTGCTTCAAGTGTAACCCGACAGCAGACATTAAGGCCCGGCCGAAGTATTTTTTTGCACACAGTGACGCGACCAATCAATCACTCCTTTAAACTGTGCGTTCACACCAGACGCGAATAGCGCGTCACTTCGCGCCTACCGCGTCAAGTTATACGCGTGAACACTTTGAATCCATTCGCGCGTCAAGAGCGAAATTGACGCGCGTAAAAAACAAAAGTTTAGACTGGCTGCCTGCACATTCACTGTCCTCGCGGCTGCGGCAACTTGAGGAGGCTGGCTGCAGGACGACTCAATTTCCACGGACAGTTTTTAATGTTTTTTTATCAAGATTTTGCTTTATTACAATTTGGGACAACAGCTTAGATTTTCGGGAATTTTTCGGGACTTCTGGTCACCCTAGCTGTGGTTTACTGGGTCAAGCCAGCCGCCACCCCGAAATGCTCTGTCAATCCCCGCATGTGTCAGTCTAGCCGACACTATATTTCTCGTTCGCGCATACACATGTTATTACGGTCAGACCGTCATCTGGACTAGAAAGAATTGATCTTCCGGCGTATTTCACATTCACTCATTTAGTCTTTTAGTTATTTAATCAACCAATCAATCCTATCTGTCTGTCTATCTATCTATCTGTCTATCTATCTATCTGTCTATCTATCTATCTATCTATCTATCTATCTATCTATCTATCTATCTATCTATCTATCTATCTATCTATCTATCTATCTATCTATCTATCTATCGATCTGTCTGTCTGTCTGTCTGTCTGTATCTATCTATCTATCTATCTATCTATCTATCTATCTATCTATCTATCTATCTATCTATCTATCTATCTATCTATCTATCTATCTATCTATCTATCTATCTATCTATCTATCTATCTAATTACCTATCTGTCTAAATCTCTATCTAACTATCTATCTATCTATAATCTATCTGTCTATCTATCTATCTCTAATGATCTATCTATCTATCTATCTAGGCTATCTATCTATCTATCTATCTATCTATCTATCTATCTATCTATCTATCTATCTATCTATCTATCTATCTATCTATCTATCTATCTATCTATCTATTGTTTACTAGTTGATAAGTCATTTACAGTTGTATTACATTTCACAAATTACAGCCCCAGTATCACCTACAGATTGCATGAAAAAAAAACATGTTAAAATTAGCAAATGATGGCTTTCCAAAGAGTCTTTGACTTTGTGTCTATAAAGTGGTGTGAGTATATTTGAGAAAGGAGTATCCTCTTTAAAAATAAATAAATAATAAACTCTTTCAACTCTTTTCCCGCCAACGTTTTCTGGGGCCACCGTCCGCCAGCGTTTTGACCATTTTCACAAAAGTTTCATGGTCCCCAGAATATCTGAACGTGCAACATATCAAAAGAAAGAACAGACCCTCTGCTTTAAAAAAAAAAAAAAAAAAAAAAAAAAAAAAACCTTTTATTCTAGCTTCATGCATTATTTTTTTATCAACACTTGTATGTGGGTAAGTTTCATTGACAAAAAAGTGATTTTCTCTGCTTTTTTCTAAGAATATTTCTGGATCATATTCAGAACGATGATGATTAAACACAGATGGAGTCGATCGAGTCCATCAACACCTCAAAGCTCCTGTAGCTCGTCCTTGGTCGACATTTCGTTCAGTAATATTACGCAGTTTTGATTTATATGCTGTTTAATTTTGATGATCGCGTTATTTTACATATGCATAAGATCAGGAGATTCTGTATAACAGTGAAAACATGGAAAGCCAGAAAACTCAATGGCAGGGAAAGAGTTAACTGTTAAAACAAGACTCATTACTTAAATAATTAAGATTTAAAAAACGGGACCTATTATGTAAAATTCCCTTTTACTCCGTTCGTTATTTTCCCAATAAATCTGAAAGAGTGTCTCAAAATGTCCGTTCATGATGCGCTCCAATGTGACGTCGCTGGAACAGGCTCCACCCACGACTGGCTTAGCTCCTCCCCTGAGTGCGCGTTCACCATCCGCCATGTTTTTCTCCTCGCCAGAGCATTTAAAAGCAGCATTAAAGTAAGAAATTGATTCTTATTAAAGCTTTTAAAGTTATTCAGACAGGAGCAGTGAGAGATTTCTGTTGTTTGATTCACATTAACAGCATAGACAGCAGCAGTCTGTCACTCTAACACACGGATCTAATATACACATGCGATTTCTTTCCGAGCTGTTTACATTCACAGAAATTACAGACCATGTTTATGCAGCCTTTGTGTGTTTTTGACAGTTCAAGCACAACAAGCCATGACTGAGAACTTAGTGCTCATGCTTCAGGTCAAATTTTAAGCTTTTCTAATTTTCTAAGATTTTCTTTTGCTATTTAATGTGATCTGTTTGTATTTAATTCTTGTATTTCTTTAATTAAAAGGGACTACTGCGCATACACGTATCTGTGCTGAATTTTACATAAATAAATCACAATAATCCCATGCCAAAACCTTTGATACAGGCTGCATTTAAAGGTGACCTATAATTCAAAATTGAATTTACCTTGGTATAGTCAAATAACAAGAGTTCAGTGCATGGACATGACATAGAGTGAATTTCAAACTGGACTGTTTTTGCGTTCTCATTTAATTCACGTTTATGAAAAACACCCCTGAAAAACGGTCGGTTCTCCACACAATACCGACTGTGACGCAATAGTCGGGATCATTAATATGTATGCCTCCACAAATTTGCATATGCCAGCCCATGTTCATTGACAGGCGAAACTGCGCAGCCGAAGCATAGCAGTTGCTCAGTGTTTGGATGTACACGTGAACACAAAAGTATTTTTTAGTTCCTTCATCCGAGCCTCTGAAGAAATAATGGCTTACTTTTATTTTCTCTGGAAATTTCCAAACATTTCACCGACGACTGTTTCCTCAACTTGGGCCAATACAGAGCTGGCCTCGGATCAGCTACCAAGCAAAACTTTCTGATGTGTAATTGTTCAAGTTCAGACAGGTAACCTTTCTCTCAAAATCGTTCAATACTGTTTATGCATCAGTAAGTCAAGCCAGTGACTAAAATATCAACTTCACATCGTTTCTTTTAGTAGGATGAAAAAAAAAACGTATTTAAATTGTGAATAAATTATATACAGAAAGCGATCAAAGAACAATCTTTCCACAGCGCGAGTTTATCTGGACACTTGCCAAACTCGTTATGAATTCAATGACGCACGTTACACTGCACAGCGAAGCTCTTACTGTATTTACATGATCGTGTTTGCATTGGGGAAAGCATTAGAGAACAGAAACTGCATTGCAATGATAAGATCTTCATTCTCGCGACCAACAGACTGTCCTCTGCTTGCTCAATGCTCAGTCATCACAGCAACATTGTATGTGATGGGAATAGATCTAAATACTTTAAAAACATCTCACGATTCGTTAATTTCGATAGCTGTAATAGTAAAAACGTATAATAGCTGTAGTAAAAGTATTCGAGAGAGTTTCACATGTAATACATAGCTATTTCATATGCAAGCCTGTCAGCCAATCACAGCAGAGGCCGGTTCCACACAGCAGACACGCCCCTTCAAACAGAGCGTTCAAATCAGAGGCTAAAATCCGGGTGGGAAAAATGCCTTTTATTTCTAAATTATGACTATTTTTGATCTAAAAAACATACTAACATTATAAGGGCAACCCAGGAAACATTATAAAATAATATAAAAAACCACTCTAGGGCACCTTTAAATCCCCCTTGACCTGTACATAAACTCTGTAAAATGAAATTTTCCTACTATGAATTGTCCTATTTCTGCTCACTGTCAAAGCTGAAATGTTCCACCTAAATACAAAGTACAAAGCATATTTTTTTGTGAATTCAGTCCCAGTTTCAACTACAGGCAACTTACTGAGAGAAGGAAGCGCCAAAGTCATTCACATTAGATGTGTCGTTTCATTCAAAAAAAGTGATATGAAACGCAACAATGTAGAATGAACTGAAATAAAAGTGATTATTCCTTGTCTTGCTGTATATAATGGTGGGCATATACATCTAGATTTCACCTTGTTCACCTCTCATTCACTTCATGCATCTATTTTTTTACAGAAAGAATAGGCACGGTTGCAGTGGACTTTGTTAAAAAGTCTCAGTAATGATTTGATGGCGTGACAGTCTGAAACCTCAGGCGTCCATCTTCTCCTCACATCTGTGTTTAGTGTCATGAAGTCTAGCGGGTCACGGTTCCTGAGCGTCACACACTTCACCCATGAGAGAACAGGTCTGTCCAACGCCTCAGGCGAAGTACAGGCCCATGAATAACCCACGTCAGGGTAACAGGTCCTGTCACTCGCTGAAGCTCAGTCGCACTTATGACAGAACCTGAGAGCATACGCCATGGAGGAATGACTGGGTCATGCGTTATACATTTCATCATGGTGGATCTATAAATACTGTTAACCAGTTAGTATGTCTGTCTGATAACATGGAGAGCACAGAGAATAACACGTGTTGTGCAGGATCCGCATGTTTGAGTAGAACTGGCTCATTTCCAGGAAGCGTCACCGTTTGTCGGACCGAATGCAATTATTGGATGAACATTGTATGGTGCTACGCCTTCCACAGATGATATGTAAGCAAGGGATAATGTATAGCGAGGCGGTTGTTATAGCGAATACAACCCCGACAGGCTGATCGCGGAGGGGTCTTGAATCAGCCTGAGGGGTTGTATTCGCTATAACAACCGGCTCGCTATAAATTATCCCGCTTATTACATGGCTACCTACCAAATAAATCAATAATTTGACACAAAATCTTGATTTAAAAAGGAATTTATTGGTTTAAAAACGATTGTATTGCTTCCGCTAAAGAAAATAGTCCGTTCCGTCTCTTAACTGCGTCCATGGCAACGCGTGTTATACTAAGCAGCGGTCTGTTATCAAGAAATAACAGACCGCATTCTACAGTAGAATTCAACCAAGCCATGTAATAAATACATATTTAAATACATTTAGACCCCATAATTTAGTGATTGCTATCAGGATGTGGAGACTTTCAACCAGCATAAACAATAATAATGAATGACCCACCCTGCATTTAAAGGGGTCATATAATGATACATGCACTTTTACAAGTTGATTGTACTGAAATGTGTGTTGGCAGTGTCTGTACACAACCGTCATAAAATGATAAAAATCCATCCAGTGTTTTTGTTTTAATCTCCTTATATGTTTTCCCCTGCCTCAAATTAAGCCGGTCGGACGGACGCCCCTCCCACGATTGTTGATTGACAGCAGCGTTTCAACACAGACCCGCCCTCGCTCGTGAGCGAGCTGTCAATCATAGTCCGCGCGGACCGGCGCGGTCATTGTTGATATGCTGGAGCTCTGTCTATGAGCAGAATGGCGTCTAAGCGATTGTGGTGTTCTGTTCTTGGGTGTAATAACGAACACAGTCATTTTAATGTTCCTAAATCCGAACCGCTGAAGACGCAGTGGCTGAGTTTGTTTTCGAAGGGAATATTCCCCACGAGCAACGTCAATGCTCTCATGTTTGCGCAAATCATTTCACACACCAGACTGCTTTATAAAGGAGGGTCAGTATAAAGCTGGCAGAGGTGGAAAGTAACGAATTACATTTACTTGCGTTATGTAATTAAAGGTTAGTTCACCCAAAAATGAAAATTAAGTCATTAATTACTCACCCCATGCTGTACCAACCCCGTAAGACCTTTTTTGTCGTCTTCGGAACACAAATGAAGATATTTATGATTAAATGTGACAGCTGGATCACTCCTCCATAGGCTGCCTAAGGGAATGAAACTTGACGGCCCAGAAAGTCATTAAGGAAAATGTTTAAATATTCCATGTCACAGCAGTGGCTCAACTATAAGTTTATCAAGCGACGAGAATACTTTTTGTGCGGAAATAAAACAAAAATAACGACTTTATTCGACTATTCCTTTTCTTCCTTGTAGGCCTGAAACGAGACTTCAAGAGATTTCCACGACGCATGCACGAGTGAAAGTTTGAAGTCTCGTTTCAGGCCTACAAGGAAGAAAAGGAATAGTCGAATAAAGTCTCGTCGCTTGATAAACTTATAGTTGAGCCACTGTTGTGACATGGAATATTTAAACATTTTCTTTAATGACTTTCTGGGCCGTCAAGTTTCATTCCCTTAGGCAGCCTATGGAGGAGTGATCCAGCTGTCACATTTAATCAAAAATATCTTCATTTGTGTTCCGAAGACGAACGAAGGTCTTACGGGGTTGGTACAGCATGGGGGTGAGTAATTAATGACTTAATTTTCATTTTTGGGTGAACTAACCCTTAAAGTAGTTTTTTTGTGTACTTCTACTTTTTAAAGTAGTTTTTAAAATCTGTACTTTTACTTTTACTTAAGTACGTTTTGTTTGAAGTATTTTACTTCGCTACATTTGAAATCATATCCGTTACTGAGTAAAAAAAAAAAATACAAGGGAGAAAAAAAAATCACACTCCGGAAACTACAGCATTGGTTGAAGGGCGGGAGAAGAACAAACGCGCAAGAAAGGTGACGCAGACCCAACTGAAGCTGAAAGCGCCCACGAATTCTTATGAAGCGGATTATGGCCAGTATGAAAATACTTTGTAGAAAAAAAACGTGCTTGTCCTCGAGGATAAATATCCAATTTGCAAAAAATGTGGACGCAAAGTGGCTGCAAAAGGAGGATACATAGGACACACCATCCCTCCTGCAGATAAAGGTATGTCCCGATTATAATTTAATTTGGGTAGGCCTTTTTTAGGCGTTTTAGGCAAATTTTGCAGGATTCTTAAAAGGTTAAGGCCGAATGACTTACGTGATGCAGAGGGAATCCCGGAATCCAGTAATGAAAATGGAATTCACATAACGCAGATGTCACGTAAAACACGCAAAATAATGGATGCATGAATACATGGAAAGTAGAACTGTGCAATAAATCCAATCGCGACATGGTCTTTGAATATTTAAGCACAAAAATTCTTTATGGAAATATTTCCCTATTAGTTCTGCTGAGCTGCGCCGCTTTTTCTACTACATACTCAAGTACGCGTGACGTTGCATGGTGTTTTCAGCGTCTCACAAACAATTTGAGGATATGAATACATGAACATTTCCAGAGCTGCTCTGAGAGAACGCCTAATGAGCATTTTCATAATTTTGTTTGAGAAAAACAAAACCATTGTCAACTACACTTTGAAACACTTTTCTACATTTTTGCTCTTCACTACAATCCGTCAAAATAAAAGTTCGGTTTTACTAGGAGAAATTATGACAGAAATATATTACTATTCTACTTCTCAAAATAATAATAATAATAATACATTTTATTTAAACATTAAAGGAATATATTTTTTGTCCATTGTTTAATTTAGTAAATCCGTTTTTGCAGCGCTTCCCCAAAAGGACACAAGTTTAAATTTAAATTTGATTACCACCGTTTTTGATAATATATTTGGATTAAATCATGCAAAGAAACATTCATTTTCTGAATAAATACATTTCATAGGACAATATTATTCTTAAACATTTTAATAAATTATTAACGTTAAAAATAAGTTGTTAATCTAATTCATTATCAAATTTAATTGATTGGACATGTTTTATTGAAATTGAAATTTTTTTAATTAACAAAACAAACAAATGGTTTTAAGTTTGTTATAATAAAAGCAAAAAAAAACCTGTTTTCATTAATTTAACTGTCATTTTAACTGATGATAATAATAATAATAATAATAACAATAACCATAATTTAATAATACAGTTTATTTATTTAATAATTGATTAATACTGTAAACCGTGATATTTAAAGAGACGTTATCATACTGTGAAAATCTCCTACCATTACCACCATATGCGGGAGAGTCCCCCACCCCCGCTGTTAAAAAAGTAACTCAGTAACTTTTACTCTTAGTAAATTTTAAATAAGCTACTTTTTACTTTTACTTGAGTAGATTTTGGGGACATGTACCTCCGGAAGAACTTTTTTTTTTTTAAATAAACCCTTAAACCATGACTTCTGGCAAGTTTTGTGGATAGAAATTGACATTTTGAGACATACAATTACGACATACCATCAACAGATTCAAGGTGATTATTGCAGCACGCACCTTGAACTGGTCACAAACAGAAATCTTCATTTAATAATTTTAGACAGGATTTTTCACGTTTTTGTTTTGTGTTCATTTTCAGCTATAAGGTAGATATTGATAGGGGAAAAAATGAAATGGCACAACCCAGAAAAAGATTATTTAGAATTTATTGAAAATTTTAGGCCACACCCAATCTGTGAGCACATCATTTTTAAATTTTAACATTTTTAAAATCAAAAGTTTTAAGTTAACATTATTTAATGCACAATGAATGAAGTGAACAAACATGAACAATCAAGTGTTTTATTTCACTTGACTGTGCCTTTATTTAATCCAAAACTGTGTTCGTATTTCATTTTAAAATACTTTTTAAAAGAGTTATCCAGCCAAGATTAAGCCTAGATCTGCTTTTCTGGCGGACTAATAACAGCACTCGGGTGTCGGTCCGAGACTGTGCTCATGTACTCCTGCTCGTAAAACTACCCGGATACAACCGCACCCGAGTGCACTTTAGGGGCCGTTCACATATCGCGTTTTTTGCGCGCAAATGCGTTATTTCAATTGTAGGCGCGCGTGGCGAGATGAAAACATCGTAACATCTCATCTCAACACGCCATGTGATAAAAACCAACCGATCAGCTTCTGCCTTTCTGTAACAACATCGACAGCTTGGCCGACCAGCTGATCATAGCTGTACAGGGCGGCTTTTTATTTCTCATCTCCATAAATATATCTAGTAGTAAAGCTAATGCAAGGGCTAGAAATCAATTAATTCTTTGCTGCTACTTCCTCGTCCTCATGGAGAGCGCCGCTTTCTCCTTTCTAAAAGCGCTTGCTCTCTCCCGTGGCGTCTGTCGTTGCTATGCAACCATGAATAGAGGCGGCCTGGAGAAACGAGCGCGCTTCCTGCGCGCCTACATTTGAAATAACGAATTTGCACGCGCAGAAAAACGCGCTATGTGAACGGCCCTTTATGGCAACGTGACATTAGCCTAATCGAAAATATTTCCATATGTGGCTCTTTCCTCCTTTCTTGTCAACAGTGGATTCAGAGCCACCGCATTAGCAGCGCCGGCGCACGCCACGTCTCAAGTGTTTTTAGGTGTGTAAGTGGATGTCGTGACTCGTGATATTACTGATCATGTGAAGATTTTGCAGCGGCGCTGAAAATCCAGTGGCGGCGCTGCGCCGCTGCTAAATACATTGTAGGGGAAACACTGACATCTGATATGGTAAAAAAAAAAAATCCACGATGCACATATCAGGCCGGAGGAAACGATAGTCATAGTGAAGATGATATTCATAAAAATTACTAATTTTTAAAAATATTTGAACATTTTCACACTTCACTTCTCTTGCTAGCAGTTACTGAATTTATGGAACATGTTTTGTTTATAAGCTTTGCATATTTATTTGTGTTTGTGAGTGCGCGTGTGTGTGTGTGTGTGTGTGAGAGAGAGAGAGAGTTTTGGTGCAACATGACAGTGAGTAAATGTAGACAAAAAGTATTTTGGTTGAACTATTCATTTAAATCTTCAATATAAATGTAATGCTCAATTTGTGATCCGTATCCCGTGTTCTTCTAGTTAATAGGGTAACGTATACAAGTAGAATTGATTTTGTTACAAACAAGGATTTTCCATGTTGATTTGGAAGTCTTATCACAACACAAGGAACCCGCCTTTCCCAGGATTAAAGGTGCGGTTTGCCTAATGGAAAAAATGTTTCTATGAGGCAACCCAAAGCTAATGGTGATTTGTTTAGTTGAACACGTAGCAGTGTGTATTTGCAAGGTGTAACATTTAAACACTGCCAATTTTTATGGTCTTGTTCCCAATTTCTTTGATCTAGCACTTTACAATGTAAAGTATTTCTCATCTGTAGTTTCATTTCATTGCACTCTAGTGATTTGATCTTTGATGTTATATAACTTCCTTTAATAAATACATCAGTGCCTTTACCAACACAGACTGAAGTCTACGGCCATGAATTTTGACGTTTCTTGTACTTTCATGTATTATGCTTTGAAAACTTACCAAGATTTTGTATTCACAAGAATCAACTTGACCATGAAAAACAAATAATATTTAAATTTTTTCTTTCCAAATATATATTTTTCCAATCCAAGGAGATGTCAAGCTTATTAGATGCGAGACTTCAAACTGAATGTAATAACATTGACTTGTATAGTAATGCAGCAGATCATGTAGTTATTCAATGCATATAGAATATATTTGTAGCATGCACACAATATTTACCATACTATACTGAAAAAAAAAACATTAATAGTAGTATGCATGCCATTAAAAACAGCCATTTTTTTATTGCAGTGTCATTTGGTGTGGCCACAGTCACAGAAGTCACTGGTTTAACTTTGCTTAAAGCAAATTGTATTGCTTTTCCAATTGGCTATGAAGAGCACAGGTTCCAGCTTGTTCTCCCTGACAAACACACAATTATCAAAAATAACATTTGCTTTAACTGGAATTAAAAGCAGAATTCCATTTTTATTTTTTACGAAGAGTGATATGACTTGAATCTCCATCACAAGGAATAAATTACTGCACCTTTAAAGTTTGAATGGCTTCTTCAATTTACAGTTAAATATAAAAAAAATTATGTTAGTCACAGAAACGGAGTGAGTTCGTATGACGGATTCAATGTCTAGAAATTAGAGCGATATAACAAACAGCATAAGCCTCATCCTCTGGAAATGATGTTCATCAACAACGTTCAGAAATGTAATAAAATCTAATGCATTACCAGTGATATGAACGGTTAACATTACCTTCACCGTTACAAATCGTAAGCATTTATTCAAATTCATATATTCCTTTAACTCAATGGCATAATGGTGACATTTTTACATTTATAACACCGAGGCACATCATTTCTAAAACACAATCCAGAGTGGTTCCAGTGTTGTACATGAATGTAATGTACATGAATGTAATGCACAGGATAATGCGGCATTAATGCGCAGTGGTAAACGCAGATTGTTAGGCATTATGATCATGTGATCGTTCGTTGTGGGTCTGTGGTTGTTCAGGTGTGGCTCGATGATCCGCTCCCACTGCCTCTGCTACACACGCAAAACCTTGTGCCCTATTAATAAAACAAAACAAATGTGTTTAATACCATTATGTTTGTTAACATTTAGTAGGAGTGTAACAGTACACAGAAGTCACGGTTCGGTACGCATCTCGGTTTTGGGGTCACGGTTCGATACGATAGGAACAAGCAACAAACCCCAAATGCTAGGTTTCTTATTTTTTTTAACAGACAGTCGTGCAAATTAGTTTGTTCCACCTAGTGGCGTTTAGTCCGCTAGTTGGTCCAGTACAGCCTCCTTTTGATTTATTTAGTTGTATCAAGAATGCCTTACACATGAAACAAAAAAATACAATCGAGGATAAAAACACAATTAAGTCCAGGACTTATTTCCATTGTGGTCCTCAACACATAACATCAAGACAAGACACTTACAGATTGTGTGATAATCAATGACATAACATAAAAACGGTACCTGGCCCCTGATTCTGCGCTTGAGTGTATCTAGCACTGAGCAGTAAACAGAACACACTCTTGCAAAAGACTATTTGGTTTTTGATCACAATCAGCTATAAAACTAAGAAGCATCTTGTGTTATAAAAGTACTAATTAAATTGAATAATGCAAAATAAAACTTGTGCGGAGATTAGTTTTCTTTGCGCGTGAGTTCATTAACATGCGGTGACAATGGCGGATGCACAGTTCAATATTGCGCTTTTTCAAGAAATCTCGTAAAGACGAGCGAGAAGGAGAAAAAGAGTCGACTTCATCTTTCCACGAGGATTCATATTCCCAGCACACTCATATTTCATCACTTTACACGACACAAATCGACACATTGCCAAATGATTTGGTCTCATTATAACAGCGAAAACCACTTAAAATACTCTTAACACAAATTGAAATTGCGAATTGAAAATATTTCCACGCAACTTTCACATAAAATCCCATATATTGCAAAAAAAAAGTTTTTACGCAGTCACCATGAGGTGTTTTTTCAGGCAATTCGAAATAGGAAATATTTAAAAGTCACATGACGTACATTAAAGTCGATCATTCTTTAAAGAGAGCGCGTGTGTTTGGACAGAAGACGAGACCGTTCCTCATTAAACTCATAAAGGACAAAAGTATTACAGGAATACTGGATTCTCAACAATAAAGAAATTAAAATTTATCAAGATCTTGAAGACAAACTGAGAGAGAAACACCCAGAAACACTCATATGAGCCGCTCACGAGTATAAGAGGCTTTCCTTCCATTAATGCTTCAATAATACACCTATGTCTCCTATTAATAATAATAATAAGCTAGTGCGGCGGCTGAGATACACGTAAACCTACTAACATCATAGACTGTAAAAAAAGATGGACGACGCCCCTTCGCTCTCTTCCATTGGTCAGAAGTGAAGCCGCCAGTGTCCCGATATGGCGCTGACATCTTGGGTCTTGAGTCTGCGCAGTAGCGATCTCGGGACCAGACATGCACAGGCGTGAGCCGGAAGTAAAGCCGTGAAATAAAGGCCCCGCCCTCACTCTCGCAGAATCAATCGCAAGCACACGCTCACGCACTTTAAAAAAAATTAATTATAGAAATCTAGATATTAAATTTAAAGCTCCAATCTCCTCAGTCCTCCGAAGATCCTGAAAAAAAGTCTGTTGGTGCTTCAGTGACTACTTCGCTCTGAGAAACTGTCAATCACAGCTGTCAATCATGACGTCACACCACCGCATCAAATAACTAACTAAAAACAAACTTATTTTAAAAACAAACACTTGAAATTACATTAGCGTGATAAAAACTACAGTAAATGACAGAAACCATCTTTGGAAAAACAATATTTGAAGTGTAATTGAATTGTGCCGTTGAATAACATGGGGTGGCAGGGTTTCAGAGCTATACTAGGACCGGCCACCAGGGGGCGATCAAGACGCTTTGGCTTCACTCTTCAGGGCTTGTGCGGCACGCTTGACTAACATCCATTGCCATGATTTTTGGATTGACTTATCGCAAGAGAAAAAAAAAAGAGATGTTTTAGTCGCATAACGGAAATGGAAACGCTGTCATTTCACAATAGTTTTTTATCGACATTTAGAAAATATCGCGCAAATCTGTAACGGAAACGCGGCTTGTGTTTGTGGTCTGACTGTACGCACCGAACCGTGACGTCTGTACCGTGATGTTTGAGAGGAACACTTGTACCGTCAC
This sequence comes from Tiaroga cobitis, assembly GCA_030578255.1. NCBI lineage: Eukaryota > Metazoa > Chordata > Actinopteri > Cypriniformes > Leuciscidae > Tiaroga > Tiaroga cobitis. The sequence continues at coordinate 64,732,565 of CM060597.1, read as the reverse complement.
ACCCCTAATAGAGAGACTGACTGACTGAAGCTAACCTTACTGAAGCTAACCTTACTGAAGCTAACTTTACTGAAGCTAACCTTACTGAAGCTAACCTTACTGAAGCTAACCTTACTGAAGCTAACCTTACTGAAGCTAACCTTACTGAAGCTAACCTTACTGAAGCTAACCTTACTGAAGCTAACCTTACTGAAGCTAACCTTACTGAAGCTAACCTTACTGAAGCTAACCTTACTGAAGCTAACCTTACTGAAGCTAACCTTACTGAAGCTAACTTTACTGAAGCTAACCTTACTGAAGCTAACCTTACTGAAGCTAACTTTACTACAGCTAACTCTACTTACTGAAGCTAACTCTACTGAAGCTAACTCTACTGAAGCTAACTTTACTGAAGCTAACGTGTCATTGTTTCTATAGTCTAACGTTATAATCGTAACGTTACGCCGTCATGCCGGAGTGTTTTGTTCCAGACTGCACACACACACACGAGCAGCGGATCTCGCTCGTTGTTTCGCTTCCCGGGAGATGTAGTTCATCGAGCGATTTTCACTTAAAACTAAATGTTACTCTTCTGTTTAATGACAAACTGCGACTTTCTTGACTTTCATAATTATCTTTTAAATTGACAAACATCATATGTGTAATTCAGGGCACAGTTCAGACGGAATAAAAAGGGAAGTTGTCTCTCGCCATTGACTACCATACATATCTTTTCCCGAAATAAGGTCCCATGAGCCGGAAGCGGAGGGGAGGGGCTTAGGCTCTCTATATCTAGAGAAATGGAAAAAACATGGATATGCTCACTTCAACAGGTCGTCCAGCTCTCTCTTGATTCTGTTGACCACCGGCGGACCCTGGTACACGAGAGCCGTGTAGAGCTGCACGAGAGAAGCTCCCGCGAGGATCTTATCAAGCGCGTCCCGTCCGCTGGCCACTCCTCCCACGCCGACAATGGGCAACTTCCCTGCAGACTCGCACACAAGCTTACTTCCTTATTAATCAAACTCACACACAAGCTTACTTCCTTATTAATCAAACTCACACACACTTCAATTTTCACTACATGGTTGTCGCATTATCGCTACATCTATATAAGTCTTGAACAAAATAATGCTATCAGTCAATGATTTGTGTTTTTTGGCTAATCAATCACACTATTACATACAAAAGAAACAATTCCACTTATTTGCTACCCGAGACTAAAAAACAAAACTGATAAAGAGTACAAGAGTAAACTGTATTCTTTATGTGCCATATTTTCCTGTGTAGTTATCATGATTATCGGCAATACTGTTATATTGCAACAATTAACACAATAATGTTTTTTCATTGTATTTCAAGACTGTCACGAATTCAAATGCTTCATTAAAAGATTTTGCCCGTGTTTCTACCACATAAAAAAAAGAAATCCGATTGCTTGATTAATCGTCAAAATAATCAACTGATTAACCGATTACCAAAATGATCGTTAGAGACAGCCTTAATCACGATTATCGACACCCTAATCTCAATCTATCAGTCTAAATACAAATGAACGTGTTAAAGTGAACCCCGACTAGTGTGGCATGTTGGCCTTATAAGATTAACGTGGGCGTCAGCTATAAAAAGGTGATACAAAAACACTCCAAATGTTTTTATTAAAAAAAGCCGAAAATCCGTTCAGTCGTAGGCCGCCATAGTTGTTTATGTCTCAATGCATTCTGGGTAGTGACATGTAAAGGTTGTAGTCGCTTGAGCCTAGCCGCTGTAGCCGCTTCGTTTATTGTTTTTCCAACGTACCGGCTAGCTAGCTCAGTTTTGACAGTAGTGAGATGATGTATAGAGATCAGTATAGTCAGTAACGTTATAGTCTTAGATTTAAGATTTTAAATATGTAGTGTAAGGCAATTCAGTTGCAGTGGTAATTATTAATATTGTAATTGTAAGATTGAAAATGTACATGACGTAGATGAGCAGAATAGTGTTGACTTTGTTCAGTGTAAAGGGGGTTGCACACCGGGTCCGGACGAGAAGCGCAGCGCCGCGTCTATGACAACTCGAGGTATCGCACATCGGACGCACACTTTGTCAGTTTATGCCCAGCAATATTGTTATGTTTAAGGAAGGACATTATGGAATTAAGATCATGTCTGTATTATGATTGTACTGTACAATTAAATACAATCGTTGCTTATTAGTCTGCAGTCTGAATTCACTTTACCTCAGAGCGTCTGTTAACTGAATGAATTGAGAATATCACCTGAAAATCCGCTAACATCATCAATTTTCATTCAATTTCTGTAAATAAATGTAAAAATAAATGTATATTGAAGCGCAGGGTGAAGTCGGTATATACATTAGCAACGATTTGAGACAAATAAATGTAAATTTAATATAAAACTATGTAAATGGTGCTCTGTGGCGCGGCAGGATTTTGAACAAGGTCCGAGAGGGTATTTCTGTGTGTTCAACATAGTGACTGCTTAGGGAAAATGAAGCAAACGACGGCGGTAGATGACTTATTAAATTATTTATACCGATAGTACGATCGTCTGATCTATACTTAGCCTACCCTGGACAGCTGCTGACAAAAAGTGGAGCTCTTTACAGCAAACGCTCTCGTTCTCGCTTGGCATTGGCAAACTGCCGCAGACACCATCCATTTTGCCCCACTCTCGCTTCTTCAACTCTCTGATAATCTTCATTTTCATGTAACTCTTGAGTAGGCCTATCGTTTTCCACGTTATTCTCCTGATTTAAGCCTACGGTGCGCTTGGGTTCAAACTGAAAGGCTGAACGGCAGACATGGTCATCTCACTACTGTCAAAACTTGGCTAGCTACAACCTTTACACGTCACTACCCAGAATGCATTGAGACGTAAATAACTATAAAAGATTTTCGTCTTTTTTTAATAAAATCAAAAACATTTGGAGTGTTTTTGTATCACCTTTTTATAGCTGACGCCCACGTTAATCTTATAAGGCCAACATGCCACACTAGTCGGGGTTCACTTTAAGGCCCTCGCACACTGAATCTGAAATTTTCGTATGCGTTTTTTCGTATTGGTGATTCGGTGGCTCTGAATTGTCGAAACACCATTCGAACTGCTCGCTACGGATGCGAAAAACGCAGGAAAATCGAACCCGATCCGATTTTTTTTATGGCGGACGAAAGTTTCGGAGGCGGTGTGCAAGCGTGATTGACATAACGAGAGGTCGTATTTATTTTTTAACGTGCGAAAATTTCGGACTCAGTGTGCAAGGGCCTTAAAGATAAAAATAAGGATTTAAGGGTACCTCGAGTCAGCGTGTACATCTCTCGCACTGTTTGAGTAGACAGCTCCTTCAGAGGCGGACCACTGAGTCCTCCTAATTCATGTTTTTTAGGGTCTTTAAGAGTGTCTGGTCTGGAAATAGTGGTGTTGGAAACCATTAAACCATCAACGCCCACCTAAAAAAAGACACAAAGCAACACCAACAACAACAAAATCCTGTAATTATGCACCTTGCCCATCTTGTAAATGAATCAGCCATAATATTTTTCCACATATTTCTTTGACCTGTGGAAGACTGACCTCCATGATGACCTCAGCGATGTCTTGCTTGTCCTGTGTAGAAAGATCGGGGGCGATTTTCACGACTACAGGCAGTCGTTTCTCCGTCCGCAAAGAATCACGCTCTTTAAGCACCTGAAGAACCACCGACATCAAGATCAAATGATAAAAATAAATAAATAAAAAAAAAGCTGATTTACACAAAGGATGAAATAAATTAATTCATTTGTTTTAATTAGTGCTGTCAAACGATTAAAATATTTCATCGCGATTAATCGCATCAATGTCGTAGTTAATCGCACATTTTTATCTATTCTAAATGTCGCTTGATTTCTTTTTGTCCCATTATTTTTTCTCATGTTAATGCTCTTATCAACATGGAAAAGTGGATCGGCTTGCTTTGTGCAAATGTTTTTATTGAAAACAACATTGATATATACTGTGTTTAGTTTCACACTTACATTCTCACTTGGAGCAAATAATCTCTCAATGTAACACTGTCCATCAATAAAAGGGTGAAAGAAATACTGACGAGGTCCTGATATTGACGAGGGGGCGGAGAATTCGTATCAGCTGTGTGTGTGTGTGTGTGTGTGTGCTTGGCCATCATCAAGTGGTATTTCAGACTGGACGCGCTGCGATGATGATAGCTCAGTTCACAACGACAAAACACACAGATCACTTTGGTCTTGTCAATGGAACCATTTGGCAACTTTTTAAAAGTAAACTTTCCATTCAGCATCTTATTGGCGTCCATTTCGGCGTCTCGCGCTCGCCATCCACTCAAAGCGTAACGTTTACCAACTATTTGGCCGCCGCGCAAGCCCAAACAAGTGTGTGCAGCGCGCCTGTTGTTGTGTTTACGGTCTAGCTAGATCCGCTTGCGCTTTAGTCGACGAAGCAACAAAACGTCCTCGCGCGGCGCAAGCCATTGAAATGAAATGGTTTCATAGCGTTGCAAAAGCATGTGAAAAAAAAACTACAAAGTTTGCTAGGCCAAAAAGACCATTAATCATGCGATAAAATTAACGCCGTTAAAATGGGTTTGCATTAAGGCCGTTAATAACGCGTTTAACTGACAGCCCTAGTTTTAATGCAAGATATGTATCTGACAATACAGATTTTTCAATTGTTACAAGTTTATTTTCACCAGAAAATAAAATTTTTCACTCACTTTTATACAAAAACAGCAATATCTGTAGTGCAGCAATATCATGATGGTGTGAATATACCGTAGGACTAATACGTATATTAAACAGATTTATCAGCAATTTCTTTTCACAGAACTTATATTTTATTGCAAATGATTTAATGTACTTTGAGACAGCAGTTATATTTCCATCCAGACAGAGTGGAGAATTTAACTTGTGCGCAAAATTGGAATATCGCATAAAACACTCGCGGAAAAAAAGCAGCGTTTCCATCCCATGTGTTCAAGAGAACAAAATCATCACTTCCTGGGAAATTGGCTCAAAATATATAAGTTGCTCGAATCTGGCTATATTTTTCCTCCACCATAAATGACATGCTGATCATCAGAGCGATCAGATTTTTTGTGTGATCTCCCCAAAATGTAAAAGTAGCTGGATGGAAACATAGCTAGAGCCAGTTAATAGGGATGCAGCGATATGAAAATTGTCCGATACCGATAAATCTTAATATTCAAAAGCCGATAACCGATATATTGGCCGATAAGTCTAAATCCAAATTTTTATATTAATTCTGAGAGCCTGAATACAAAAAGAAAAGTCTCACCATCAAATAATTGTGTAATAATAATAATAAATGTTCTCAGTATAATTTTATGCAGCCTATATGACTGCACGTTGCACTTTACTGTATTTTCCTTTTTTGAAGTGATTCCGATCATATTTTAAGCATTACATCTAAAGTGTCTCAGTCGTACGAAATAATAAATTATTTATCGGCTGTAATATATTGGCCTTATTGGGCCGATACCGATAACATTACTTTGTTTTTACAGGCAAGTCATTAAGAACAAGTTCTTATTTACAATGGCGGCCTGACAAGTGGAATAACCACCTAGGGAAAAGGAAATAGGGCTAAAATAAATACAGTACATTAGAAATACATACAGGTTAACAATTGCATTAAATACAATTTAAAACACAACACAGTAGACAACACAAAATGATTATGTAGAGAAGCAATTGCATGTGTCCGTGAACAAGGATGATATAATAGTTTTTAAAAAATGAAATTGAAATTGGTGTATCTAACATATATCGTCCGATACCGATATGGTGGCCGATATATCGGCATCCCTACCAGTGAGCTTTTGTCGTAAGTACACCATTATGGGGCAAATGCATTTCATTGATGGCCATTCAAAACCCAACCATTGTACAGGTGAAACTCGAAAAGTTAGAATATCGTGCAAAAGTTCATTTATTTCAGTAATTCAACTGAAAAGGTGAAACTAATATATTATATAGACTCATTACATGCAAAGTGAGATATTTTAAGCCTTCATTTGTTAAAGTTGTGATGATTATGGCTTACAGCTTATGAAAACCCCAAATTCAAAATTAGAATATTGTGAAAAGGTTTTCATAAGCTGTAAGCCATAATCATCAAAATTATAACAAATAAAGGCTTGAAATATCTCACTTTGCATGTAATGAGTCTATATAATATATTAGTTTCACCTTTTAAGTTGAATTACTGAAATAAATGAACTTTTGCACGATATTCTAATCTTCTATTCTTACAAAATAAAATTAGTTTCAAACAGATTAATTTGCAAAATATTTACCATGGCAGATTAAAGCTGCCATTTATACACACACTATAATGCTTCCACAGGACGGGATTCTTCTAGACCGTGGTTGGATGTTGTTGAGAGCAGGACACGTCTGGAAACATTTAATGCAGTTTTCAGACCTGGAATGAAGTATTACCTCGTCCAGAAGGTGGCGCAGTTCTTCCTTGCCCTGTAGGGCTCTCAGGCCGGGAGTGTTGGGACTGCTCACATTCACTACCAGATAGTCAGCGAGAGGACCCAGTGTCCGCACACCCTCCACATAATCTGACGCCGCATCCGCAGAAAGCTTGTTCTTCCCCAGATTCACGCCAAGAGGTTTTCCTGCTGAGATTAGACATGTATATATGGTCACAGAGAAGCATGACTGTCCTGGCAAAGCTGCTCAGATGTATTCAAATAAGTAGGAAAAAGCAGTGAACGTCTTTATTTCCAGGCATTAAGGGAAATTATATTATGTAAAGATATTTTCACCGAGTTAAGGCTAAAAATTGAAACTCATACCCACATTCCCCTCCTGAGAGTGAAATTTAGTTTTGTGTCTGTTATTTACCTTTTGTTAGTTCTGACTGCACATGCTTTCTGGCTTTCAACCTTTCTTGCACCGCAGAAAGGCCACAACTATTGAATCCATATCTGAAATATATGCAAAACACAACATTTTATACAATTATTTTACAGTATACCGTAATTATACAATTATAATATTTGACATTTACTTATTAAGTGCCATATTTTGGAGAAACTATCAGGATGGTATTCTTCGAGCACCATAATATTTGAGTTTGATAATCAAAAGGATACATTTCCATCAGTCCTACTACAGTATTACCAATTATTGTGAGCCAGGTTTAAGTGGCTAATTTGCAATTGCTTATAAAAATAACACAACTGAAGCCGTAATTCATGTCCGTGGCATAAACAATCATGGAACGGGTGCAGTTTAATATGCATGTTAGGTGTTTGTTCAAATCCTACGCATTTAAAAGAGAAAGTCCAGACTTAAACTTTCCAATGGCGAACAGCATTTGGCATTCAAAACCAGTAACATGGACAAATAGCACTCGCGTCCTCCATCTGGAGCGACTCCACCCTGGTTTGAATGCCTGTACACGACACTGGCAGACAATATTGCTGATATTAAAGACATTTTTATTGTTTGATGTTGACATCAGCTAATTAAACAGACCAAAGAGATTCTTTCCTTTATTCACCTGAAAATAGAAAACCTCGTCAAGTCAGAAATTAGGATTCAGTTCAAGCATATTTATACCAAAAAAACAAAAAAAAAACCTATATACTTATTAAATTTTGCAATAAATTTAATTCATTCTTAAGTATGAATGTAAAAGCACACCTCAGAGATGAAGGTCCAGAATAGATTATAGAATAAGGCTGTGAAAAGATTCAAATCATTTCAATACATTTTCTATATCCTCACTGTTGGGGGGAAACCTTGTGTCTCCAAAAAACGCTACTTTTCAGGAAAATAAAACCTAATAATAAATAATTAAACACTGCACTGTCAAAGTTGATTTTGTGGCTTTATATATATATATAGTAGTGCTGTCAAACGATTAAAATATTTAATCGCGATTAATCGCATTAATGTCGTAGTTAACTCGCGATTAATCACACATTTTTATCTATTCTAAATGTCTCTTGATTTCTTTTTGTCCCATTATTTTTTCTCATTTTAATGCTCTTATCAACATGGAAAAGTGGATCGGCTTGTTTTGTGCAAATGTTTTTATTGAAAACAACATTGGCATATACTGTGTTCAAATTCACAATAAAAAATTGTCACTTGGAGCAAATAATCTCTCACACAATGTAACACTGTCCATCAATAAAAGGGTGAAAGAAATACTGACGAGGTCCTGATATTGACGAGGGGGCGGAGAATTTGCATCAGCTGTGTGTGTGTGTGTGTGTGTGTGTGTGTGCTTGGCCATCAAGCGGTATTTCAGACTGGACGCGCTGCGATGATGATAGCTCAGTTCACAACGACAAAACACACAGATCACTTTGGTCTTGTCAATGGAACCATTTGGCAACTTTTTAAAAGTAAACTTTCCATTCAGAATCTTATTGGCTTCCATTTCGGCGTCTCGCGCTCGTCATCCACTCAAAGCGTAACGTTAACCTACTATTTGGCCGGCTCGCAAGCCCAAACAAGTGTGTGCGGCGCGCCTGTTGTTTTGTTTCCGGTCTAGCTAGATCCGCTTGCGCTTTGGTCAACGAAGCAACAAAACGTCCTCGCGCGGCGCAAGCCATTGAAATGAATGTGTTTCATAGCGCAGCGCACGCATGCCGCGTCCTGTTGCAAAAGCATATGAAAAAAACGACAAAGTTTGCTAGGACAAAAAGGCCGTTAATCGCGCGATAAAAAAATTGACGCCGTTAAAATGGGTTTGCGTTAACGCCGTTAATAACGCGTTTAACCGACAGCCCTAATATATAGTCATTCACTTGAATGTGTCGTCATATTATTAACATTTTACCGAAATCAAGCTCAAATGGAGTTACAAGGTTTTTGACCAGCGAATGAACAGTACATGTGCATCGCATTACGTTTTCATCTACTTGATTACAGGTAATTAAGTTTATTGTAGGAAATACATAAATATTAGCCAAATATATATATATATATATATATAAAAGGCTAATATTTATGTTAAGAAACACTACATATGTGTGTATATATATGTAGTGTTTCTTGAGTAAAGAAATGCTGTACTTATTCAAACAACCAGTTCTTATTGCATTGCAAACAAGCAGAGACGCTTCAAACTGCGCGATAGAGGTGGGCGGAGTTGTGAGGTTTGATTGACAGTTTTAGGACCCAATGGCGTTAAGAGGTTTAGTCACAAGCTCTTTTAATACTTTTCAGTGGTTAGATATTTACAAAACCCACAGACAGACATAAAGGGTGACCAATAGTAATGATTTACGGATAAAAAAAAAAAGACAAAATATGGAGATTCGAGGCAAGACAGCGACGATATTACAGAAGTTAAAAAAACATTAAGTTCTGTTTAAAGCTACACTGTGTGATTTTTACCCCCATCTAGCGGTGAAAAGGTATATGACCATCCAGTGAATATTAGTTTCTGTTCCTCTCAATTCCGATTTCGTTTTAACTCCTACGGTGGCCAATGTAGTCCAAGATTAACATGGCTTCCAGTTCGACCTCGTCCATGAGTGTTCCTTCAAGTGATGAATCTGGTTATTTTAGAAAACTATTATAATTTGCAGTAATTTAATTAGTCAGGTAACATATAGGTTATGACATCTATGTAAAATGAATAATAGTTTTGTTTTCGTATTTTTTTTTTTACCATTTCATTGCTAACATCAGTTATCAGGTTCCCAGACGAATGCAAGCTAATCTTAGTAAAGTAACTTTTATTTTTAACTTTTAACTCTTTTTCGCTTCCTTGGCGACTCTGATACGTATCCTCGAGAATAAGAGTGATCCTCCATCAGCAACAGACTTTCAAAAAGGCTTTCAGGTTTTTATATATCAGTCTCAAGCAATCCCCCTCTTCACATTCGACACGGTGCCATCGAGTGCCACGCGAAAGGCGAGGCTTGAATTAACGGGTATGTCCCTCTTTGGCTAATGTACTTTCAAGATGGAGGGGCAACATGGCGACCGACATTAGAACCCCTCACCCGTATGTATTTTCAATGGCATATTATACACTCACGAGAATACTTTATCACTTGAACGAAGTAAACATACATTAATGAGCACATATATTTTTGAAAGAACTAAGTGTTTTTAGCTAAGAATAAACTAAAAAAGTTACACAGTGTAGCTTTAAGAAAGAAAAGAGCCAAGTGTTGTTCTATAATTAATTCTATAAATAATGCACTACTCATCACACAATATATGTGCAGCACGAGACGAAGAGGACTTTGAATTATGAAGGGTAAAAAAATGGCATTCATGATGGATACCCCGGTAGGTTTGTCTCCGCAGAGAAACCATCACCACACCTGTTAATGACCGCCTGGTCTGACTCCAGTCTGAACACACGGGGCTTGGGGTTTCCGTCCTGAGGCTTCGGGGTGACGGTCCCCACCTCCACGAAACCAAAGCCCAGTCTATAGAGGCCATCCACGGCCTCACCGTGCTTGTCAAAGCCGGCTGCTATCCCAACTGGGTTCTGGAACTTTCGACCCATCACATGCACTTCCTGATGGAAATAAATGAGAAAAAAATAAATTACCTGAAATATTAATAAAACTGTCCTGACCCATTAAGCCGATATAGTGAAAAGTAATCGGGATGCACCCATACGAAAATTTTGTCCGATAACGAGAATTCTTTATGTGTCCAATAACTCTTCATTTGAAAGCCGATAACCGATATATTGGCTGGTAAATCGAAATACACATTTTTATATAATTTTTGAGAACCTGATTACAAATACTAAAGTCTCACCATTAAAAGCAACGTCCCGAACAACTCAACTAAATTTTTATTTATAAAGCACTTTCAAAACCATAAAAATGGACCAAAGTGCTGTCCATAAGTAGTAAACAACTCTAAAATACATAGATTAAAACATGACACCAAGAAAATCAAACAACAAATCACTCAGTTCTCAGACTTTACCAAACACCATAAGCTTGATAAAATAAATAAGAAAAGGAAAATGATTTGATCTTTTTTGTTTTTTAAAAGTAAACACAATTATAATGTTTTCAATATAATGTTATGTAGCCGAGATATGACAGACTTGCACTGAACTGTATTTTCCTTTTCAAAGTGATTCGAATCATATTTCAAGCAACTCAAAACCGTCATGTTTAACAGTGCGCATCTGAAGGAATTAATACATTATTTATATCGGCTTAAATATACACGAATCCGACGAGCGTTCTGTGTAGGCTGCCATCTTGTGGCGACGCCATTACTGAGCTGTTACCGGTGTGTAAACAAACCTCCGTGATAACGCGGCCTCGATGACAGCTACAGCCAGGCAGAATGACTTGTTGGGTTGATGATGTTAGACAGTGGCCTCCAGTCACAGATGAAGGTACAAACGATCTTACAGATTATTTATGAAAATAGCTTGGCAAGCTAGCTAGGCTAACGTTAGCTAACGAGGAAATTATAAAAAGATCTGTCCATTTGGCAACAATAAATAAATGAATGACATCAAATAAACGAATTCATGTTTTTCATTTGTGTCCATTATTGATCTCATTTTCACATTGCAAAAGGCAAGGGTAAGGTACAGCTAGAAAGTATACATAATATCGACCAATTAGTGTTTTTAAACCATGGAAAGAGGTCAATATAACAGCAGGAGAACAATTATGTCACATAACGTTACATTTAGCTCAGGAAAGCCATTTAATGACCATAGCATGTTAATTGAATAGAAAAAATAGCTAGAGGAGCAGATTTTGCTGAGCACTACATTACATATTTATTAGATTTTTTTACTCATGTCATTAAATAATTGTTATTATAACAAAAACTGCATTATATTTCATTTAATTTGTTATTTTAAACCTTTAATAATACCAGCAGATTGGGCCCTCTATGTTTACAGCATTAGGTGAGATTATTTTTTTTAATAAAATTTAAAATAAACATGTATCCAAATTAGTCAATATTGAATCAAAATCGGAATCAAATCAAATCACAAGAATGGAATTGAAATCTTTGTCAAGTAATAATAAAAACTGTATCCTACCAGTCCAATGTATCCTGTATCCTACCAATGTAAACATTGTAACATGTTGTCACTAAACTTCATAAAATTCTATTTAGTTATCAAATGTTTTGACAATATTTTATGTATCTCACAATGTTTTCCCTTCCAAATTGAAATTTTATTGCCGCCATTGAAACAATTTATAACGGAACATGTTTTCCCACTCGACATTATAAAAGTTGTAACGTTAGTGACAGTCGTAAATCGCGGGCTGTTTATTCCAGTGGACGCAAGTTGCAACTAAAACAATAGGAGGCAATGGCGCAACGCTACCCAGCGCAGCTCAGCTCAGTTATGGCGCCCGCTTACTTCCGGTAGTTTCGCCGGATTCGTCTATATCGACCAAATTTTCTTCAAAAATGAATGTATATCGGCCGATACCGATATGGTGGCCAATAAACTGTGCATCCCTACAATTGCAAAGTATCTCAAATCATTAATCAGCCTAGTCAACAGTCTATCTATCACTGGTGTTTCACACACTGACCAGTGAGGCTGGATCCTTGTAGTTGTTGAGAGGCACAAGTCCAAGTCCAATCAGGCGGACAGCCATAACATGAGCCGTCTCTGCTCCCACAAACCTCTGCAACGCTGGCATGAGAGCATTGGCGTAGAAGCGCTCGTCTCCCGAGGCCGTGAGGAACCCCAGGAACACGCCACTGCCACATCCGATGATCCTCAAGGCATCTTTCGCTTGTTTCTGCAAAGAGCACGAGAGGATACTCGAGTAACAAGAGACCATCCTTCTTTCTAAAACCCATTATCTGCTGAAATCACAATAAGACATTTTATTTGAAAAGATTTTTTAAAAGAAAGGATCCCAAGCGCACACTATTTGGTCATTCTGTCAACGTTGATTTTGATAATTTGATCCTTGTTTTTTTTCTGGTGAAAGAAATACATGAATTATTAGAGGGGGTCAAAATGACAATTTTCACATGAGATTTACTTTTGAAAGATGGCAGCATCATTGTTTTATTTTTACAAAGAGATTGGTAGATCCATTAGTGAAATCCGTTGAAAAATAATATTTATGGCACTCAAGACAGGAATTTTCTATGCAATTATGTTGATAGAAACAAACTGTTTAAAAAATATTTATTGTTCAGATATTCCTCAAAATTAAGATAGCAAATGAAATGTTTGTTAAGAACCAGAATTTAAAAGGACATTAAGATGTCTTTAATATTTCTTGAGTCACATGCATGCAAACTTGGGGTAAAAAACACACAAAGTGCTTTTTCCCCATTTTTTAACTGTCACCATTGGCATATAATGCAACAAAGATTGCTAAAGTAAACAGATTTGACTAATAGAAATTATATATAGAATTAAAATGGTACTGCCATCTTTTTTAAGTCATTTTTTACACCACTGCCTCCAAATCTGAGGTGAAAATTATCACTTTGACCCCACTGTACAAAATAGTGGACTGGTCAGTAAATATACATCTGTGATATTTAATATTTAGGCTTCCATTACTATTTATGTTTGTCTTTCTTCAAAAAAAAAACTAAATTGAGCTGTGGAAGTTTCTGAAATTTGGTTGATTTGACACGGAATGACCCTATAAACGTGAACTAAAGCTTACTGAAATTATATATTACAGGCCAAGTATCCACTAAAAAAAAACAAAACAAATATTATCTTACCCTCATAATATCGATATCATGATGTTATATTTTCCCAGTTACGTCCAAAATGCCCATGGCATTATCCTGGTTACGCTTATGTTAGTGTAAAATCACCAGAACAGCTTTTGACAAATAACAAAACACAACGTTTACTGCAATTAAACCTTTCATTGCAATCAAATAATCCTGGGATGATTTAAGGGTGTTTACTGAAATTTCATAATCAAACAATTTAACTGGGAAAATCAGCTGATTGAAAAACGTTTGCGCCACAAAACAATGAAAAAGTGCCAGCTAAGACCGCTGCAAATGCATGCTCTGCTCGAGTTAATAACACCTGTAAAAACACTAGAACAAACTATATCTATTAGCATTTCATTCACCTTCAGTCGTCCCGCCATGAGTGTTGCATGACAGTCAATCCAAACAACGTGCAGAGCTTCGACGGTCACTTCCGGGACGAAATCTCGCGAGAATAAAGTAGCGCCGAGAACAAAAATCACATCAGGTATTTGTTATAACACAGCTAAATGTGTGATATTGTGATCCATCTTTTCTTTGAATCTGTAGAGTATATTCGATACTTTTTTGGTTTGATGTCTCTTACTTAATTTATACAGGCTGTTTGGAACATTAATAGCAACAAATTGATCTGTATGACGCCATATTATTTTTTGTACAGGATACCACTGATTCCAAAATTGATTCCATTGGTTAAAAAATGTTCCCCTTTTAACCTATAGGCCCATATATTTTTCTCATACAACTATTTATTTTACTTGGAAAATATCACATTTACGTGAAGAAATGGGCTACATCTAAGCCAAACTGTGGACATTTTATAAAATAAATTAAACTATATGGCACTACTTAATATTAAAAACAAAAAAGACACTGTCACTTTAATATGTAATTGTTTTCCCCTGGCATTAATTGTTTCCCCTTATACACTCCTCATATATATTTGTTTTCATATTTGTTGTGAGTTTAACATTTTTACATAGTTATACAAATTTGTACATTTTCTGTAATAATAAATACAAAAATAAATGTGTGATATTAACAGTTAATTGAGTGTGTATATATCAATGTGTATGTTAAAGTTAATGTTGCATTTGGTTAGTTGTGTAATATAGGCCTACTTTTAAATATTAGAATATTTGACATTTACTTTTCCACTGTAAAAAAAAAATATTCTCACGATTTGTTATCACAACATTTATTCTTTTGTCAAATCAACTTAGATAATTTATGTGGTTAAGATAACATCATATTTTGCGTTTTTCGGTTGATTAAATCAATCTCCGTTGTATTATCTAAAAAACAATAATTTCAATGAACTCAAAATTTTAAGGCAACCAGGTTACTTTTTTATTAGTTAAACCAACAATGTATATTTTTTCAGTGTAGAATTAAATTAATGTAAAGCCATGGCACTTCCAAAAAATCTAAATGTCTTTATTTCACAAATCTGCAATCATAGATAAAAATGTAGTGGAAGCTTTCGGAGAGTCTTGGTTTAAAGTCAGACTTTGCATGTATTTGAGTGCCTGCCCCCATTTCCCTAATGAAGTTAGTTCACATTCACTGTTTTCACAAAGTGAGATTCGAGATTTGCCTAAGATGTACGAGGACTCCCTGTTTTCTACTCCACATAAACTCTCCTGGACTGAAGGTTGCTTTTTAGCTGTTATGGCCGTCTCAAAGCAAGTGCTGGTTTATTACTGGATTTCAATCGGTTTGATGCCGCTTTCAACTTGTAAGGAGGAAAATGGACACCAGAAATATGATTATGGAAGGAGAGTTGTGGAAACTCACGAGGGAATAGCGTACGAGTTTGTTCAAGAATCCATGCCATGGGTTGAAGCCCGAGAGAGCTGTGAAACACAAGGTGGACATCTTCTGAGGGACTTGAATGATGAGATTAAGGAGCTGTTACGAAGCCAGTCCACCGAAACTGGACCGTTGTGGGTCAGTCGGGACGTGACGTACACAAACTCCATCAGGGGTGAGTGAAGCTCACAGTTTTCCATCTTTACACCCTCTGTATTTCTTATATGTGACTAGAAAAGTGCCCAAAACAGAGGCTTTTAATGCTGAGAGGTGAAAGTTAAACTTAACAGTCTCATGAGAACTTTTGATTGAGGTTTTGTATTCCAATTCCTTCCTATATTTTGCATGTATGTCTTTAATTGATTGGGCGGGACAATATTTTATCGGATGTCTGTGTATTATGCTGTTCATAACATACAAATTATGATTCCAGACAGGGTTTTTACAGTCTGATGCTTAATGAGATCCCAGAAACCAATGTGGTAATTTGAAGAAGCTATTATGTTTAAGTTTATTTGTTTACAGGGGCAGTACACATTAATAAACATGGCTGTAAATGTGCCATAATTGGCCCAAAATGCTATTTTTCATCTCTTGACAGAATGTTAAAAAGTCACTGTAAAAACAAAAAAAAACAAAGCATCTTATATTAGTAAGCACACACACACACACACACACACACACACACACACAGAAGAGAAAGGGAGGAAATCGTGCTAAAATACAGTAGAGACAATTTGATCTAAACATATATTGTGCTACGTAAGTTGTAAGAGAGATAGTGACAGGAGAAAGAGCAATTGTTACAAGGAGGCTAAAATCAGAAATATTAAGATGCTAATGTTGACAGTGCTGAGTAGAAAGTGATCAATTTTAAAGATGAAACTGAATGTCCCTCTTTAGTCAATAATTCTACTCACCGTTGATCACTAAAATGACAGATAAACGTTTTTTTCCTTAAAACAAAATGATTCATGCCTTAAAATAGCTTGAATTAATTTGCATATTCAATCCATATGCAAATGAGCCCCGCCTCCACTCACTCACTCAGCTCAGAGATCCACTGGTTGACGATCACACGTTGATCTGATTGGTTACAAGGTCGTTTGTGACGTCAGAAACACCAGCGATTTCAAACCGTGTTTTTGAGACTGTCTTTGGTTCACTGCAGTTTTAAGCAGAAAATACTCAGCAATGCTGTCGACTTATGAATTTGCTAATTATTTGTCTTAAATCATGTTAAAAACACCACAAAGATATATAAACAACATTAAAAGCTTGATTTTCACCACAGGGGGACTTTCAAATAACCATATGTATCCAGTTTTGGATCTTTATGTAATCTCAAGAACTGTTTTAATCTCCCATTAACCGTATACAGTGAGGGGAAAAACCTTTATTTATATGGCAATGAAATAAATTAGTGTTTATTCTTTTGTTGTTTACAGGATTTGGGCCAACAACGCCAGTCTCATATTCCCCTCTTAAAGATGATGGCAGTGATGTAAATAAACCTGTATTTGCTTGCACTTATATGGTCATCGATCCATTTCAGCTGGTGACCACACCCAACTGTACCGGGAGCTTCGGTTCTCTCTGCACACGAGGTACAGCAACACACAATCACATAGCATAACATAGCATAGCATAACATAGCATAGCATAGCATAGCATAGCATAGCATAGCATAGCATAACAACATAACATAGCATAGCATAACATAACAACATAACATAGCATAACATAACAACATAACATAGCATAACATAGCATAGCATAACATAGCATAACATAGCATAACATAGCATAACATAACAACATAACATAGCATAGCATAACATAGCATAGCATAGCATAACATAACAACATAACATAGCGTAACATAGCATAACATAGCATAGCATAGCATAACATAACATAACAACATAACATAGCATAACATAGCATACCATAACATAGCATAGCATAACATAGCATAACATAACAACATAACATGGCATAACATAACAACATAGCATAACATATAACATACCATATGACATAACATAACATATGACATAACATGACATATGACATAACATATGACATAACATAACATATGACATAATATATAACATAACATAAAATAACATATGACATAACATAACATGACATAACATATGACATACCATATGACATAACATAACATACCATATGACATAATATATAACATATGACATAACATATGATATACCATATGACATAACATAACATACCATATGACATAATATATGACATAACATACCATATGACATAACATAACATACCATATGACATAACATAACATACCATATGACATAACATATAACATAACATATGACATAACATAACATACCTTATGACATAACATACCATATGACATAACATAATAACATAACATAACATCCCATATGACAACACAACATAACATAACATACCATATGACATAACATAACATAACATAACATAACATCCCATATGACATAACATAACATACCATATGACATAACATAACATACCATATGACATAACATAACATACCATACCATATGACATAACATACCATATGACATAACATACCATATGACATAACATAACATATCATACCATATGACATAACATAACATACCATATGACATAACATACCATACCATATGACATAACATACCATATGACATAACATAACATAACATACCATATGACATAACATAACATACCATATGACATAACATAACATACCATACCATATGACATAACATAACATACCATATGACATAACATAACATATCATACCATATGACATAACATAACATACCATATGACATAACATAACATACCATATGACATAACATAACATACCATATGACATAACATATCATACCATATGACATAACATAACATACCATATGACATAACATAACATACCATACCATATGACATAACATACCATATGACATAACATAACATAACATACCATATGACATAACATAACATACCATATGACATAACATAACATACCATATAACATAACATATGACATAACATATATAACATACCTTATGACATAACATAACATAATAACATAACATCCTATATGACATAACATAACATAATAACATAACAAAACATAACATAACATCCCATATG
>CM060597.1:64626380-64711380 GCA_030578255.1 Tiaroga cobitis | reverse complement strand
GTTAGTGTACCTTTAATATCAAAAGTCTGCCGTGCTTTAATACATGTGATGTACATAATCATCAATAAAAGTAAAATGACATCCCAGCATTGTCCCAATAGGCCAAGGAACAGTTCATTTAGCTAAACACTTACCATCTTATTGTTGATCCTTGTATGCGTAAAACACCTCTGATATTATTCTCATTGCATGTGTAATCCATATATTCCCTTTGTTTTCAGCATAGCGAATTGATGCATCAATGCAAATTAATTTCTTTTACTTCTTAATCGGATAGCTCAAATACCTGCAAAACATATATGATCACCTTCAACAATCCGATGTAACGGATCCAGTCCAGCTTGCTGAGATTGCCAACAGCACTGCAGCCATGCTTTTGTTCTCGCAAGAGTGCGAATCTGACAACATGGATGATGTAAGTCGAGTTATCAATGCATCAAATGATCCGGCGGCTGACTGAGAAAGATGAATGCTTTACATTGTTATAGCTGTTGATCTGTGGGTATTTATATTGTTCATCAAACAGCTTGAGGATATTATTACTCTTGCCGGACAAATTTACGTGAAGGCTCTAGCCACCAACGGGAACCTTGTCAAGGAACTTCCAACAGGCACCATTTATGTCACCAGGTCATTATTAGTTGATTGATTACTCATTACTGGTTTGTGTTATCATATGCAATGGCTCATCCGCTGTGTCTCCATAGGCAAGACTCAACAACCCTGGGAGGACAGATTCTCGGCTCAAAGGATGGAGGATATTGCCAACTTCCATCTCTTTCTTCAATGACAAAACAACTGCCCTCTGGGAATATCAATGTCCAGGTGTGTATTTTTAAGCATAACTCATAAAATCCGCTACATCATTTATTTTTGCAGTGTACATTAGGCAACCTAAATACTAGAGGTGTAACAATGCGTCGTGTCACAATATATCACTATACAAAAATGCAACAATATGTATCGTGGATAGTTCACCCGAAATAAAAATTACTGTGAGAAAGTTTTCTGAGTTTTGGTGTCAGTTTGACATTAAATGACTATATATAATGTTGTATATAATGTATAATGCAATGGGGGAATTTTTGTGGCTCCTGATAATGCCAAATGTCTGATGTTACCAGTATAAAATAGCCGACATTATTTTAAATATATCTAGTCAGTGAAAGAGTGCAAGCATATTCGTCTAAAATAATTCTGTATTTTCATCTTCAGAATCATGAATATTGTTATTCTGGTGTCTCTGTTGTCCTGTGCTTTGGGTTTCAGCACCAAGTCCAAGAATATTCATTTACACACACAGTGATATATAAATTTGAGCATTTTAATCAACAGTTTTATCATGTGTCTTGGAGTATCGCAATAATATCGTATCGTGAGTTCAGTATCGCGATATGTATCGAATCCTGACATGAGGGCATCGATACACCCTTACTAGATACTAAAGATACTCCCGAATTCAATTTACTTTATTAATATAGTATGTTTCTGGTCTTGTTGTGCATGATTCATCAGTGCAAATTGTTCCAAAAAAGTCTTCTAAAATCACTCTTCTTTTCGGCTGACCAATTCAAGCAGTCTCATTGTTATATAGAGACCATTTACAAACGTGTTCTACAATCATGGTTTGATGTTTAAAAACTTTATTATTACAGCTTTTCCAATTTAAAGAGAATCCAGTGGAAATGAAGTCCAACGAAAGCATCACTGGAACAACTTGCAGCTTTTCTTTGCAACAGGGAAACTCTTCAGTCAAATTCACAAATCTCACAGAGAACATCGAGGTGAAAACTGAATTCATTTGATCACATATTAGATAGAGAACCGAAGTGAGCTCACATTATCAATTTGATGTTTGAGAATATTGAACACAGAAGCTTTGACTTGCTCATTGAAGTTTGTAGGACAGTATTTTCTGTCAAGCTGTATTGTGAAAAGTGCTGTAATTTTTTTAATTGAATAAAATAATTGAATTTAGTTTAACTCTTTCCCCGTCAGCGTTTTAAAAAAAAGTTGCCAGCGTTTTTGATAATTTTCACACAAATGTAATGGCCCCCAGATTATATTGTTTTATGAATATCTGAACATGCATATATCAGAAGAGATTACTTTTAAACAAATAAGCCGTTTTATTCTTGCTTCATGCATTGTTTTTTATCAACACTTGAGTATGGGGAGAGTTTCATAAAAAAAAAAAAATTTGTGCAAAAAGCTGATAAAATCACATTTTTGTCTGGATCATATTCAGAACGATGATTAAACACGGATGGAGGCGATCGAGTCCATCAGCACCTCAAAGCTCCTATAGCTCGTCCTGGGTCGCATTTCACATTACGCAGTTTTGATTTATATGCTGTTTAATGTTGATGATTGCGTTATTTTACAAATGCAAATGATTACATATGAGATCGCTTGTTTTTGCTTCCTCTTCGCCTGTGTTTTGATCAGGAGATTCAGTCCTCTTTCAGAAGATGTGTAATAGCGCCCCCTATCGTATAACAGTGAAAACACGGGGGGAAATCCGTTCCAAGTTCATTGGGAGTCATTAGTAGTTACTGATACGTCTCTCTGTACAGATATATCTGCCTCGGCCTGAAGCGCCTCAGCCCGAAGTTGTGGATATAACCTGGAAACAAGGGTACGCCGTCACCTCAACGTTCAACATCTCAGACGCAAACGTGACCGTAGTTGTTGCAGCAATACCAAACCTAAACATAAGTCTCAGTTTTACCCTGTACCCGCCCAATGAGGCAAACACCACCGTTGCGAATCAAAGCACTATTGTGACCTACAAAGGTAAATGCATATATAAAATGAATAGTTTTGCATGTACAATTTAAAGAACAGATAAAGACTAAATCACCTTCCTCCTGTCTGATTTTGTGCAATAGATGGTTATCGCTGGCTGATCACCCCAGATATGATAAAGCGAGTCGATGGGACTTGGAAGGTGTCAGTATTTCCATATAATTACACCTCAAGTGAGACGCTGACCTTTCAAGTCTCCGTTTTTGTAACCAAGTGCCTGTTCTGGGACCAGGAGCTCAGAGACTGGAGTCGAGAGGGATGCATGGTAAGACTTCATAATCGCTGATCCGTCAGTAATATACACTGTCTTTTCATAACGTTTATGATCCGATGTCTTTTTCTCGAAGGTTGGTCCCAATACAATGCCGAATCTAACTCACTGCTTGTGCAACCACACCACGTTCTTTGGGAGCTCCTTCTTTGTGATGCCCAACCAAGTGGACCTGTCCCAGACGGCAGCTTTGTTTGCCACAGTAAATGAGAACTATATCGTGGTGGCGTTACTCAGCTGCTTCTTTGCACTTTACCTTGTGGGTGTAATGTGGGCCTGGTACGCCGACCGCAAAGCTCTGAGAACGGTACAGTATACTCACCTCTACTTGTCTTCTTCACACACTCGTGTGGCTTGTTGAGAATATAAGCTCACGGTTTTCATGATAAAACATCTGACAAAGTCCCATAAACTTACATTCAAGGACAGACCATATTTAGACATCAGAATTGTGAGATACAGACAGATTTTTTTTTTTGCAGTTGGGAGTTTCTCACAATTTTCCTCGCAATTCTGAGTTTATAACTCGCATTTCTGACTTTTCCTCGCAATTACGAGTTTATAACTCGCATCTCTGACTTTTCCTCACAATTACGAGTTTATATCTCACAATTCTGACTTTTCCTCACAATTATGAGTTTATAACTCACATCTCTGACTTTTCCTCGCAATTACGAGTTTATAACTCACAATTCTGACTTTTCCTCACAATTATGAGTTTATAACTCGCATCTCTGACTTTTCCTCGCAATTACGAGTTTATAACTCACAATTCTGACTTTTCCTCGCAATTACGAGTTTATATCTCACAATTCTGACTTTTCCTCGTAATTACGAGTTTATATCTCACAATTCTGACTTTTCCTCGTAATTACGAGTTTATATCTCACAATTCTGACTTTTCCCCGCAATTATGAGTTTATAACTCGCATTTTTTACCTTTTCCACGCAATTACGAGTTTATATCTCACAATTCTGAGTTTTTAACTTGCATTTCTTGCTTTCTTTTTTTTGCAATTGCGAGTTTAAATCCCATAATTCTGAGTTTTTTTCTCTCACAATTAACTCGCAAGTTTGTTTTCTTGCAACTGCAAGTTTAAATGTTTATAGTTGTACATACTACGTACTTTATTGCTACTCTTCTTATATTGGATTTACTGAGAATGTCTCACAAACAGAATTTTAACCCTGACAATGGCAAGACCATAAATAGACATCAGAAAATTGATTTATTGCAATTTTCCATCTTATAAGGACACAATTAATACAATTATTTTATGGCATATACATGCAATTCATTGCAAATCAATGATAATTGAGAGATGGAAAATGTTCCCCAAAAGCCTGACTTGTCATATTTGACATTTACATTAACATGAAAAAACGTAAAACATTAAAAAAATAATGCATGAATAATCAAGTAAATCCAAGTTGCTTCAGTCCAGTAAATTTTTATCTTACATTTACTTTATAAAAATCATTAAAGATTTCTGAGCAAAAAATATTTTACTTGATAAAAAAGTATAAACTATCAATCAGAGGACAGAAGGCATGAAGTAGATTGTGTACAACACGTTTTTCAGAAAAGTTTTGGTCATATTCATAATTTATAGGCCCTAGAAATGTTCATATTAATAGGCTAATATATTGATTCATAAATAGGCATTAAACATTCTCTGTAAAATTCTGTTGAACAATAAGTATAAGTTATGAGAGAATAAATATAAAAAAAGAGAGAGATTTTTTACTTTTTTCAATGAATTTATACCCCAAATGAAAAATGTCCAAATTAAATTAATAAAATTTCAACATAAACGAAATAAGCTAACACTTAAAAACAACATTTTAAACATGTACGCCCCCTCCAAAATATGGTAAATATGTGAAATATTTAAACTTTTATCTGAAGGTGAGTAGATCTTCCACCATACAGGTGGCCATGTTGTTTTTACATGCGGATCATTATTTAAACAAAGAACGTATGAACAAAGTCGCCAGATCTAAATATTCACAACATCAACATGGAACCAAGAAATGAGACCTACATTTTTTCTGCCTTTCCCCACAAAATACGTCGCCTATTTTTAGGTTAATGCTGTAGAAATGAGCCGATCCCTCTGTATCCATTGAGACACCATGCAGGATGCTAGTGAAACGTGGTTAAATGTGTGTGTCCACAGCGTAAGATGACTCTTTTGGAGGACAATCATCCGTGCGCCCAATACAACTACCTTTTATATGTGCAGACCGGCCACAGAAGAGGGGCTGGCACCACTGCTAAGGTGATATTATTATTTTTTATTTCTTTATTTCATAAAAGGAAGAGCTTTTCAGTGGTCCTCATTGGTTCGTTTAGAAGGCGCATTACTAAAGTCTTTCTTTTGCTAGGTAATGGTGACGCTGCAGTTCAGCGAAGGAGAGAGTGAGTCTTACCACATGTCTGACCCTGAGAAGCCAATGTTTGAGAGAGGAGCTGTGGATGTGTTCCTGCTCAGTATCCCCTTCTCTCTCGGAGAACTGCAGAGCATTGAGATATCGCATGACAACTCGGGTAGAAGCCCTGATTGGTAGGTGTCTGTATGTCCTGGCTTTTTGCATGGGTTTTCCTATGTTTGCATAGCAAGGCAGAAACAGAGTACACTTTAAATGAAATACAAAAGGAATACTAAGCCACACAAAATACTCAGCTAATTCTAATCTTAAAGGTCCCACTTTATATTAGGTGTCTTTAACTACTTTGTGGACACATCAAGTAAAATATTTATTGTTCGGTGTATTTATTGTGGAAGCTTGTTTAAAACAACAGAATAAAAAATAAAAAAGTGATTGCGACTTTTTATCTCGCAATTCTGACTTTATATCTCACAATTCTGACTTTATATCACTTAATTCTGACTTTATATCACTTAATTCTGACTTTATATCACTCAATTCTGACTTTATATCACTTAATTCTGACTTTATATCACTTAATTACTTAATTCTGACTTTATATCACTTAATTCTGACTTTATATCACTTAATTCTGACTTTATATCACTCAATTCTGACTTTTTATCTCGCAATTCTGACTTTATATCTCACAATTCTGACTTTATATCACTTAATTCTGACTTTATATCTCACAATTCTGACTTTATATCACTTAATTCTGACTTTATATCACTTAATTCTGACTTTATATCACTCAATTCTGACTTTATATCACACAATTCTGACTTTTTATCTCACAATTCTGACTTTATAATTCTGACTTTATATCTCACAATTCTGACTTTATAATTCTGACTTTATATCTCACAATTCTGACTTTATAATTCTGACTTTATATCTCACAATTCTGACTTTATAATTCTGACTTTATATCTCACAATTCTGACTTTATATCTCACAATTCTGAGTTTATAACACCAATTGCAACTATATCATGCAATTCTGACTTTATAACACACAATTCTGACTTTATAACACACAATTCTGACTTTATAACACACAATTCTGACTTTATAACTCGCAATTGCAACTATATCATGCAATTCTTAATTTATAACTCGCAATTCTGAGAAATAAAGCCAGAATTGCGAGATGTAAACTCTCAATTGTGGATAAGAAGTCGCAATTATCTTTTAAAATGTTTTCTTCTGTGGTAAAAACAAGCTTCCATCATTTATTGTATTGATGTTGTACTGTGAAAGGGGATACGGATAAGGTTAGGACAGGTTTAGTGGTATGGGTAGGTTTAAATGCGAATAATTACAGCTGTAATTACTTGTACATATTTTTTAAAATATAAGTACAATGTAAAAACATGTATGCACACAATAAGTGCATTGTATCAAATGAGTAATTTAAATGTGAGTACGTACATAGTAGTTAAAGACACTTAATATACAGTGGGTCCAAAATAAATAACTCTATAATCAATAAATACATTTAAAAAATCACGCCTAGGGAAAAGTTTTGTACTCTCAGCTATAAGAGCGTTGAAATCACAGAATGCATGATTTATTTTATTTTATTTTGTGTGCAAAATGTCTATTTATGTGTACAAAAATATGTGTATTCTGTGTAGTATGTGCATATTATTATAAAGAATTAATCTGAAATCTAAGAATATGTTTTTCCAAACATTTATCATAAATGTTAAACTGTAAATGCTGCAGTGATGAGTGATTGGTGAGACTATTATGCCTATGAATGAACTGGGTTGCATACGTCTAAAGCATCAGAGTTTTCTCCGTCAGGTACTTGGATAAAGTGCAGGCGCAGGATCTACAGACGCTGGAGGTCTCACACTTTCTGTGCTCCTCCTGGCTGAGAGGCGAAACATGCAAGAGGACCTTCAACTCAGCCAAGATGAATGAAATCGCAAGCTTTGGGTAAAAGCTTACATTCTCAAAGGCCCTGTTTACTCCTGGTATTGAGATGCGTTTCGGTCGATCGGCTCACAAGTAGACGAGAGACACATTCCTGTTCACATCTGGTGTTTTAATCCGTCTCTTTTGTCCACTTTCAACCTCTTCGGTCCTGGTTTCTTCAAGTGGATGAGCGGGTAAATATATGGACTTTTTCAGATCTTTCGTTCTAATGGATAAAATAAGCTCGCGCAATTTACACATGAACGCGTCTGGAGACGACAGAAAAACACACAGAGAGCATCAGCTTTAGTTTCTCCTCTGACAGACACAAGATCACGCCGACCGCTGTGAGTGTGTGTTAGAGATCAGGAATGCTGAGAGAACATTGTGTTTGGTATGTTTTTTGTATTCAAACCAAACTTGGGTCTCCAGTCGACAAAGTTTAAACCCCGTCTGGCTAGAGCTCTTCCCATAATGTTCACGCATTAGATCAGTAGACGGAGAGAAGACGGTCTTTTGTGGCGGTTTGAACACATGAGCGTTTACACTACGAAAGCAATCCGGTCGAGTGTGTTTTCCACTGCCTCCGGAAGAGGTCGAAAGTGAAAAAAACATTTTAGACCCCGTTTACACGCTTACGTTTAGCGTCATACACTTGTGATCCGATCGACCAAAACTCATCTAAATACCAAAAACTATACGTTTAATTATTATACTTACACCTGCACCACGAGTCAAAGGTTTGGATACAAGTACTCATTCTTTAACAGTGTTGGGGTTATCTAATCAGATTACTTTTTTCAAGTACTTAGTAAAGTAATGCACTACTTTTAAATTCTCTATAAAATATGTCAATTATAATTTTAACTTTGCAACTACTGCTCAACTAACTAAGTATTACTAGAGTGTTAGGGTTCGGGTTAGTAGAATAAGCCGACGTGTAGATGGAAAGTTACTTATAGTCAGTTGAATGTCAGTTGAGGAGCATCAAAATAAAGTGTTAGCAGATATTAAGCTCAGTCTACTGATACTCTAATGAGAGTTAGTTGAACGTGTAGTTGCAAAGTTAGGTAACGCTTCCTTTTACAGTCCTGTTACCCATGTACATACTATGTACTTATTATAGTAATTACAATACTATAACTAACCCTGAACCTACCCCTAACCCATGTACTTACCTTATATTAG
Source organism: Tiaroga cobitis (assembly GCA_030578255.1). Taxonomy (NCBI): domain Eukaryota; kingdom Metazoa; phylum Chordata; class Actinopteri; order Cypriniformes; family Leuciscidae; genus Tiaroga; species Tiaroga cobitis. The sequence continues at coordinate 64,702,755 of CM060597.1, read as the reverse complement.
CCAGTACTTTCTAGGTAAGTACACGTAAGTACTGGAGAACGTCTAAAGTGGAGCATCGAAAAGTGTACCCAACATCAGCACTATATTTCAAGACAATGTGAATCAACCAAACTTTAGAGTGGTTGTGTACATATTAAAATATTTTGGATACATGTTACCTTCCTAACTAAACCACCCCATCCCAGGAATATCTTCCAGACCCGGACATCTTCCGGCTTCCGGGACGAGCACATCTGGGTGTCGATCGTGGACCCGCCCCGGCGCAGTCCCTTCACACGCGTGCAGAGGGTCTCGTGCTGCATGTCTCTTCTGCTCTGCACCATGGCCATTAACATCATGTTCTGGAACCTTCCCACGGACCAAGAGTCTCCTGTCCTTCTAAAGATAGGTCAGAAAACCCCCCTGCTGCATGTTTCATTTGCTGAGGTTATGCAACGCTCAAATGTGACGCCTCGCTCTCAACAGCACTCTTGTATTTTTATGCATCGTGTTTGAGAGAGTCGTGCTTTGAGGAGCATGTTCTGTTCAGTTGCTTATTAATTTATGTTCATTACACATATATATTTTATAATATATCTACCGGTATATATATATATACAGGTGAAACTCGAAAAATTTGAATAGCGTGCAAAAGTTATGATTTTGATGATTATGTCTTACAGATTCTGAAAACCCCAAATTAAAAATCTCAGAAAATTAGAATATTACATGAAATCAATAAAAAAAGGATTTTAAATACGGAAAAGTCGGCCCTCTGAAAAGTAAAATCATGCATATGTATATAGTTAAATATACTAAATATATTAGTTTCACCTTTTAATTTGAATTACTGAACACAACTGTCGCACGATATTCAAATTTTTCCAGTTTTTCACCTGTATATACTTAATCTTATTAAACGCAAATTTGGGTAGTAATTAACCCCTGAAAGATCATTTAAATTTATTACTGTGTTAAATTAAAAAAGCATCAAATAGACATTACACAAAGTAGCTTTAGAAAAAGAATATTTGATTTGATTCAACATAGAATTTACTACACATAAACTTTTTGATTGCATGTGTTAACACTAATTTTGACAGCACTAATATATGTGTGTTTTTATTTTTTACTGAAAATATCAGGCTCTTTTGAGCTGACGTGGCAGGAGTTCATGGTAGCCATAGAGAGCGGCCTTTTCATGTTCCCCATCAACATCCTCATCATTACTATCTTCAGACACATCAAACCACGCATTCTCCTGAAGAAAGACAAGACTGACTCCTCCAAGAAAACTAAAGGAGCTGCTGCCATATCTATGAACACCATCATGAAGGTACTTGCAGAAGTACTTCTGAAGCATAATAACTGCTCTCTCTCTCATTACTCTGCGCTCTCGAGTATGTATTGCATGCATTATGTGTGAATGTTCTGTTCTTACTCGTAGGAAACCATAGGACTGTTAAATCATCTCAGCAAAAGCCCAAAAAACAATCTGGTTGCCAAAGAGATACGGCCTGAGACGAGTGGTGATTTTTTCTGGGCCCTGAATAAAGTGCATGACGTCCTTCAGATTATGCAAGGTTCCTTGATCAGTACTACACTTTTCATTTCTATGTGCTATATTTAGCATTATGTTAGTGTCATTTACATTTACTCATGATACATATTACTCAAATCAGCGTTATTTTAGTATAATTGAGGTTCTATTATAGTTTTTATTAATATTTTTAATTAGTTTATAATTATGTAATGCCTCTCACTAATGTCAGATTAGTACATTTTATTTTATTACTTTCATGGAAGTTAATGACTTGTTCATATGTATGGCGTTATTATCCTGTCAAATGTCGAGAGCGCATTATTGTAGCGCGAAAGTACATTAATATAATGCGCGAGCGCGAATCTCTCTGCTCGCGCGCGGGAACTGGGCTCGCGCTCTCAGATACACTTCTCTTGTAAGAATTATCTCTCTGGGCTCGCTCAGAGAATATGCCTGCACTTAAAACGTGTTCAGTGCAATCGCGAATCTCTCCTCTTCCCCAGCTAACAATTTTAGGTTATAAGAACGTTTTCATAACGTTCCCATTAAGTTATAAAAAGTAAACGTTATTTCTGAATGTTCTAGGGAATTTCAAAACGTCCAGTTTTTTAGACGTTGTATTAACGCTATTTCTTGGTTATAAGAACGTTCAATTCTCCCGTTATATAAACGTTGTATTAACGTTATTTCCTGGTTATAAGAACGTTATTCAAAAGTTCAATTCTTCAATTATATAAACGTTCTCTTAATGTTTTTCTAAGATAATGAAAAACGTTTCATTTAATAATAAAAAAACATTAAGAAAGGTTTTAATAATTATTAAAACCTTTCTTAATGTTTTTTTATATAACAAGGTAGCCTATATAATAGGCCTATATGAAGAACCTAAAACAAGAACTTTCAGATTTTAAAATTAAGACAACAAGATCTAGAAAGATAATTAAAAAAAAGACCCATGAATCATGTCTATTATAATGTGTAATATAGCCCACTGAAGTCGAGTTGAATTGAACCCAAGTATAGTTTATTCCAATAAACCGATTTGGGTTGAAGTGACAATATGAAATTAACATGAACATAAACATGAACATCGGACTAAACATAGAATCACCAACAATGGTACAGGGAACAAAGCTAGACAAGAGACAATGGGAACACAAGGACAAGGATTATGACCAAAAACATCCAATGACATTCACAAGTTAAAGTTCATTTAATTTATATAGCTCATTTTTACAACAGCCACTGGCTGGCCAAAGTGCTTTACAGAACAGCAGAAAAAAAGGGGAAAAAACCCTACATAACATATGGAATAAAAATTTCTGATTGGTTGTTGCCGTTTTGACAGCGTTTATGCCAAGAGCAAAGAGAAAGAAATCGAAGAGAAGAGTAATAAGGCATGCGCGAACGCACGGGACACAGTCTAAGCACATACACGCTTACTTTAAGCGAAGAGGAGAGATTCGCGATTGCACTGAACACGTTTTAAGTGCAGGCATATTCTCTGAGCGAGCCCAGAGAAAATTCTTACAAGAGCAGCGTATCTGAGAGCGCGCGCCCAGTTCCCGCGCGTGAGCAGAGAGATTCGCGCTCGGAACATTATATTCCGCGCACGAGGAGAGAGATTCGCGCTCGCGCATTATATTCCGCGCGCGAGCATTGAGATTCACGCTCGCGCATTATATTAATGTACTTTCGCGCTACAATAATGCGCTCTCGACATTTGACAGGAAAATAACGCCATACATATGATGTCTGAACACGTCAGGCTGAGACTTTGGGGCGTGGCTATAGTAGCAGAAGGAGACTTTGGGGCGTGGCTATAGTAGCAGGCGGAGACTTTGGGGCGTGGCTATAGTAGCAGAAGGAGACTTTGGGGCGTGGCTATAGTAGCAGGTGGAGAGTTTGGGGCGTGGCTATAGTAGCGGTTGGAGAGTTTGGGATGTGGCTATTGTAACAGGCGGAGATTTTGGGGCGTGGCTATAGTAGCAGGCGGAGACTTTGGGGCGTGGCTATAGTAGCAGGTGGAGAGTTTGGGGCGTGGCTATAGTAGCAGGCGGAGACTTTGGGGCGTGGCTATAGTAGCAGGTGGAGAGTTTGGGGCGTGGCTATAGTAGCGGTTGGAGAGTTTGGGATGTGGCTATTGTAACAGGCGGAGATTTTGGGGCGTGGCTATAGTAGCAGGTGGAGAGTTTGGGGCGTGGCTATAGTAGCAAGCCGAGACTTTGGGGCATGGGTTAGGGGCGTGGCTATTAGACTTTGGGGCGTGGCTATTATAACAGGTGTTGACTTTGGGGCGTGGCTATAGTAGCAGGCGGAGACTTTGGGGCGTGGCTATAGTAGCAGAAGGAGACTTTGGGGCGTGGCTATAGTAGCAGGTGGAGAGTTTGGGGCGTGGCTATAGTAGCGGTTGGAGAGTTTGGGATGTGGCTATTGTAACAGGCGGAGATTTTGGGGCGTGGCTATAGTAGCAGGTGGAGAGTTTGGGGCGTGGCTATAGTAGCAAGCCGAGACTTTGGGGCATGGGTTAGGGGCGTGGCTATTATACTTTGGGGCGTGGCTATTATAACAGGTGTTGACTTTGGGGCGTGGCTATAGTAGCAGGCGGAGACTTTGGGGCGTGGCTATTATAAGAGGCGGAGACTTAGGGGCGTGGCTATTATAACAGGCGGAGACGTTGGGGCGTGGCTATAGTAGCAGGCGGAGACTTTGGGGCGTGGCTATAGTAGCAGGTGGAGACTTTAGGGCGTGGCTATTGTAACAGGCGGAGACTTTGGGGCGTGGCTATAGTAGCAGGTGGAGAGTTTGGGGCGTGGCTATTGTAACAGGCGGAGACTTTAGGGCGTGGCTATAGTAGCAGGTGGAGAGTTTGGGGCGTGGCTATTGTAACAGGCGGAGACTTTAGGGCGTGGCTATTGTAACAGGCGGAGACTTTGGGGCGTGGCTATAGTAGCAGGTGGAGAGTTTGGGGCGTGGCTATAGTAGCAGGCTGAGACTTTGGGGCGTGGCTATAGTAGCAGGCGGAGACTTTGGGGCGTGGCTATAGTAGCGGTTGGAGAGTTTGGGATGTGGCTATTGTAACAGGCGGAGACTTTGGGGCGTGGCTATAGTAGCAGGTGGAGAGTTTGGGGCGTGGCTATAGTAGCAGGCCGAGACTTGGGGGCATGGGTTAGGGTTAGGGGCGTGGCTATTAGACTTTGGGGCGTGGCTATTATAACAGGTGTTGACTTTGGGGCGTGGCTATAGTAGCAGGCGGAGACTTTGGGGCGTGGCTATTATTACAGCCGGAGACTTAGGGGCGTGGCTATTATAACAGGCGGAGACGTTGGGGCGTGGCTATAGTAGCAGGTGGAGAGTTTGGGGCGTGGCTATAGTAGCAGGCTGAGACTTTGGGGCGTGGCTATAGTAGCAGGCTGAGACTTTGGGGCGTGGCTATAGTAGCAGGCTGAGACTTTGGGGCGTGGCTATAGTAGCAGGCTGAGACTTTGGGGCGTGGCTATAGTAGCAGGCTGAGACTTTGGGGCGTGGCTATAGTAGCAGGCTGAGACTTTGGGGCGTGGCTATAGTAGCAGGCGGAGACTTTGGGGCGTGGCTATAGTTACAGGCGGAGACTTTGGGGCGTGGCTATTGTAACAGGTGGAGACTTGTGCATGTTTTCTATTATACAGGGACTCATCATAGCTCCGTTGTGTGTTCCCATTCAGTGGAAAGTGTTGGTGACCCTCATTGGTCGTACTGCAGCCGCTTCGTGCTCTATTCGCTGAGCCACCTTTCTCACCTACTGGAGCATGTGGGAGAAAAGGGTTTCTTTCTTAATGAAGAGCTTCGGGAGGCTCGTGGAACGGTCAGTGTTCTGCTGAAGAAAGCTGAAATGGCGTCTGGCAAGTTCACTCTCCAAAGGTCAGGACTGTCACCTCTGCAGCTTCTCCTATTGTAAATGTATTCAAAATTACAACTCAAGAACTTTTAGGAAGTGCTGTTAAAATCTGCACTTTTTCGACCAAAAAAATACTGTATAAATGCACTGAAATGTATGGAAGCTTGTTTCCGCCACAGAATAAAAAAATGAAAAAGGTAATTGCAAGTTTTTATCTCACAATTCAAACTTTTTTTTAAAGAAAATGATTGATTGATAAAAAGTCGCAATTGCGAGTTATAAAGTCAGAATTGCTTGATATAAAGTCGCAATTGTGAGAAATAAACTCGCAATTCTGACTTTTTTCTCAGAATTGCATGTTTATATCGCGCAATTCTGAAACCTTGCAATTGTAAGATAAAAAGTTGAAATATCTTTTCAATTTTTTAATACTGTGGCAGAAACCAGCTTCCATTGATATTTACCCTATAATTTAAAAAAGCCTAGATGTATTGGTTCACTATTACAAATATAATACGCAGTGGATGTTCTCGCTAAATTGCATAAGATAGTTGTCTATCGCAACAGTAGAATAAGCAACCCTTAGTCCTAAAATATTTCCAGTATAAATAATTTGTTCCCTTATACCTACGCATACTTTATAGGTACACTATAATTACCGAAAGGTACACTGTAAATTCAGTACTTTGCTGGCTGTAATCTAAAGCGTTGCCGTTTTTTTGTCTTTTTTTTTTTGTGAATTTTGTTCCAGCCAACCAACTGTGCAAGTAGAGAAGAAGAAACAGGGTTGGTGGTTGCCTTGGTGGTGTCTTTTTATTGGCTGGTTCCTGCTTTTTGCCATGAGCGGGTTGTCCACCTTCTTTACCCTGCTTTATGGCTTCCAGTACGGAAGGGAGTCATCCATACAGTGGGTCATCACTCTTACATTATCGCTTGTCCAAAGTATCTTCATCATGCAGCCGCTTAAGGTAAGAACCAGGATGATTACTGGGGACTTCTCAGGAAAAATAATGTTGAGAAGCAGGAGACTTAAAGGAATCACCCAAAAATCTGCTATTCTTTACTGGAACGCAAAAGAAACAATGTTCATACGGCTCCAAAAAGGACGAAAGAGCCGATATACTCACGGCAAAGTTTTTTTTCGTTCTCCGCTTAGGGGGAAAAAGTAGTTTGAAACACATGACCAGTGGTTTACGGTTAGCAAACATCCGGTAAAGATATGTAATATGTAAATATGTGCTGAATGCTATTCTCTCAATACAAAAAAAAATTCACTACAAAAAATGACAGCGATGAGAAAACAGCCGTTAAGAAAGCATCTGATCATAGTGATATGGATATGTTTGCATCAGCTCTGCGATTCAGCTCTCTGGTAAAGTCACGTGACATTTATGTAAACCGCATTTGATACAGTAGATTGCTTCAGGCCTTGTGTCCACCAGAGCGTTTTTTTCCCGAGGCTTGGGAATTTTTCCAATTGTTTTCAGTGGGATTTTTTAAAATGGGAGCAGTGTGACGAGGCATGTAAAGAATGTTCAACTTTAGGTAAAACGCAGCGCTTATCACTGTCACTTTTTACCCAGCCATCCAATCACAGTGAAGGAGGGGCGGGACTAATATCACACCGACCAACCGTCACACCAACCGTGCTTGTACGACGATAACAAACGACAACAACAAGCATATCTCTTCATCCAAAACTAGAACCAGAGCAAGTACATTACACTGTGTCGACATCTTTTTTTTATTCAGAAACAAACTATTTGCAAAATTAGAAACTAGTTACAGTTCTGCCGATCTTCCGTATTATAGCACAAATAGCATCTTAACTAAAAAAATATTTGAAAACCCTGCACTACCGAAATGTTCTCGAGCAATTAAAATAAAAAATTAAACATTAATTAATTGTCTGTCTCGTTACAACTACTATAAAGCGTCTCTCCAGTGTGTTCATGCTTTCACTGGCGTCTGACCTCGACGAACTGAACAGAAGAAATGAACCGGAGACGAGTTACACGTAAAAGAAGGCGGAGCCTCAGAGACACACCCACCTATTACATCATCACCACACTGACCAATGGGAGTTCAGAGGCGTTTACAAGCCGGAGAGTGAACTTTTCTGGAAATTTCGCTTTGGCAAGTTGTTTCAAACTCCAAACAAATTTAATTTTGTTTGAAATGACGTCACACCAGTTTGTTCTTCGATTTCACTTGAAGTATATCGGGGGCCTTAAAAATAGTGCTACACATTCGTCTCAAAACAAACCTCAATATTTTTCGAAAGTTGTAATTTATGGTAAAGCTTCCTGTAAAGTAACTAGTAAATGAATAATGCAGTACTGTATGAATGAATGCGAGTACTGATAAAATTATATGTTTATCTCTGTAAAGCTGCTTTGAAACAATCCATTGTTAAAAGCGCTATATAAATGAAGATGACTTGACTTGACTTGACTACTGAATATGAATGAGTACATTTATTTATTTATTATTTAGGTGAACTATTCCTTTAAGCAACAGTCTCTGTTTGCTCTCAAACTAATTTTATTTGGATGTCTAGGAGATGCAATTGAGATGACTGTTGTCTTTCATAACTGTTATGGATGACAGGTGATATTTGTGGCGATCTTCTTTGCCATGATCCTGAGGCCAGTAGCTGTGGAGAACAACGAGGAGGTCGAACTGCTCCTGCAGGGTGAGAACATGCTCACCAACAACTGAATAACCTTTTCTGTGCCAATATCCCAACAGGATTACCATATTAATATTAATGCCTTGTTGCCATTTTACAGAGCAAAAGGAAAAATGTGAGGAATACTCTGGGAGATCGATATCCTGATTGTGTCGCGCCTCACTCAAATTCAAATCGAGAAGGAAAATGCTTGGTTTGAGATGTCATCAAACTCACCCAATTTTATTCTAGATTTTGGTGTTGGGAACAGAGGATGCCATTTTCATAACTATGTAAATGATCGGCATCTCACTGTCTCTTGCAGTTTATAATCCATTTGTGTAGGCAGACTTTATTTTATGTTAGTATTTTAGTAAAATACCTATGTGTACATAACTTTGTATCAAAAAAAAGCTATTTAGTCTATACCGTTACGGTAACAATGGTCTTCAGTTCAACGCATCAAATCAAAAAACAAAAGTGGGCTTTATAGACCATAGCAGTAATGTCGTTTGAAAAATAACATATCTGTCAATATTGGGATTATTTAAAAAATGACTGTCTGAAAATATATGAATAGATCTACATGCTGGTGGTCAGAATCATTCTAGAGATTGTTTAAATTATTAAAAGACCAGATTCTCATAACACTCACATTTTGGTAACTAGTGCTGCTGTGTTTCTGCTGTAATTGTTGAGATTTTGTTTATTGTCATCTTAGTCTGAGAGCTTAGTCTATATTACATTAAAAAAAACCAGGAATATTCACTATTATGTCTCAATTAACTCCATAAATACTCCATAAAATGTATTTTAGTATATCTTCAATAAAACACTTATTTTCCAGTGCATTTCAATGTGTCGTTAAAAAAATATATTTGACATTCAATGCAGTTCAGTGATCAGTGGAATAGTTCAAAAGTACGGTAACACTTTACTTGAAGGGGTGTGCATAAGACTGACATGACACCTTCATAATCATGACATGACACACATCATGAGTATGAAGGTTTATGCATGTTTATGACAACTGTCATTAAGTGTCATTCGCTCAATTATGACATTTTTAATGCAAATATGACATTGTTTGAGATGTCTTTGTTATGCGAACTTGACATAAACCAATACATCATAACCTGTCAGTGTCTTGGTAATGACAATTTGACATTACCAAAACAACATAAATTGTCATAAATATTTCATAAACATGACATAGGAGATTAATGATCAAACTTAAGAAACTTTAGCTTTATGGGTTAACATTACATTAACCTGTCATGCGGTTGGTTTTGACATTGGCAGTCATAAGGCCGTTATAACTGTGTCATGAATATTTTTCTTGACCTCAACTACAGTGGTACACATTGAATTTGTCATTAAAATGTTATAATGGCCTCATGACAGCCAATGTCAAAACCAACCACCTGACAGTTTAATGTAATGTTAACCCATAAAGCTAAGTGGTTTCTTAAGTTTGATAATGAATCTGCTATGTCATGTTTATGACATATTTATGACAGGTTGCGTTGTCTTAGTAATGTCAAGTTGTCATGACAAAGACACTGCAGGTTATGATGTATTGGTTTATGTCAAGGTGTCATGACAAAGACATCTCAAACAATGTCATATTTGCATTAAAAATGTCATAATTGACCGAATGACACATAATGACAGTTGTCATAAACATGCATAAAATCTCCTTCATATTCATGACTTGTGTCAGTCTTATGCACACCCCTTCAAGTAAAGTGTTACCAAAAGGGTTGCTGTATATGCCCCTTTTGGGTGGAAGCAAAAACATGCTGTTTTCATGTTGTAATGTTTCTTTAAGACCCATCTGGGGTTTGACTCCAACCTTGGATTCTGTGTGTTTTTATATGCAAATGAGCTGCTGTTTCCCAGAAGTGGGCGGAGCCTTTACGTCTCGGATACTCTGCCAACAACAAACAAAACATCTGTTTGTGTTTGACGATCATCTCTGCAGCTGTTATGCTCATGTGGCATTGACTTCTGGTATTCAGTTTTCTGAGCACGCACACACACACACAAACACATTATGACTAAAGACTATTTTAGGAGAATTAAATTAAAGGTTTGGGAGAAAATTATTGTATTAAACAATAATGATTGCAATTTCTTTCATTTTTTAAGCCAGAGACGATTGATTATTCAAGAATAACTCAACTTAAACGAGTCCACTGGGTTTGAGCAATGATTGAATGGCATTATAATGTAGACAAAAAAAGAGGTTAATGCAGAAATAAACTAAATATTAAAAAATAAACTGGCAAATCAAGCACTGTGCTGATGATCGCCTCACTAATGTTACACATTAAAATGAAAGATAACACACATGGCAGGGTATCAAGTCTTAATCAAAGGTTTTAAATATTGATGTTTATTGTTAAGTTAAACTAAATTAGTTTAATTTTCGTCTCAAAACTGGCATTCGTCCATTGACACCTTTCATTCACACACCAATTCGAATCTTACATTGAAGTAAAACAATTGAAAGTGGAGGGAAACTCACATTATGAAATAAATGTTTTTCTCCAATGCATGTTGGCCACAATTATTGGCACCCCTAGAAATTCTTGAGTAAAATATCTCTGAAGTATATTCCCATTCATATTTAAGTTTTTTTTTTTGCACACCATGGTGACTAGGAGCATGAAACTGTCCTGCCATGTCTTCCTGTTTCACAGGAGTATAAATATGAGGAATCACAAAGGCCAAATTCCCTTAATCATTCATCATAATGAGTAAAACCAAAGAATATAGTTCTAAAGTGCGGCAAAAGATTTTTGAGCTTCACAAAGTGGCTGTAAGAAAATAGCCAAAGCATTGAAGATCCCCATTTCCCCACCACCAGGGTGGATGCCAAAATCTGTATGATTGATAAAAATTATGTTTTGCTTCGCAAGCACAATGTCAGGAACCAATCAGACTCAACATCCCTCACCACACAACGATCACTCTCCCCAGAATTCTAATCACCTGCACCTGTTCACAATCAGCAAAGCCTCATCATAAAAACACTCACCGTGAGATCAGTCTTTGTCAAGCTTCTAACAGGAACAGACCATTACCCATTGTCTCCCGAAGTCTCTGATGCATCCAGTGCCCGCCAAGTAACGAATAGTCACCTTTGCACTTGTCACATTTAATAAAACTGTTTGGATTCAATTACCTCTGTCTCCGTGCCTGTATCCTGACAGAAGGCTTGACCGAAAGAAACAGATCTTCTACGGTATGGATCCAACACAACCACCAACCGCTGCCATTCCAGTGCAATCTGCAACCAACGCGGCGAATTCGCTACCACAAGCCTCCAGCGCTCCCACGCTGGTCTGCATCGCTAATTCCACCTCCCGACCAGCGCCATTCTCCGGCCGGGCGGAAGACTGTCTGCAACGGATTCCTGTTGCAGTGCTCACTCGCCATTGAACAGCAACCTCACTTATATCCTACAGATCGCTCACGAATCTCTTTCATCATTCAGCAATTATCTGGAGCAGCATTGAGATGGGCTGAGTCGCTGTGGGTAAAAGAAACTGAGGTTACCACGTCATTGCAAAGCTTTGTTAACCATTTCAAGGAAGTATTTGGACAACCAGTCAGTGATTCATCCGTCAGCGATAAAGTGATGCAGCTTCGACAAGATAAGAAATCTGTTTCAGAGTATTCCATTGAATTTCGAACTCTAGCCTCAGCGAGTGGTTGGGATGAAAGAGCTCTCCTGGCTGTTTATCGCCGTGGTTTAAATCCTGCGCTCCGTCTTCAATTGGCTATCTAGGATGATAACCTGGGACTGGAAAAGTTCATACAACAAACTCTCCGTATACATCAAAGAACTCAGAGTTGTTATCAAGATGCTCGACACTCTCATGCCACGTCCCCTCAAGTTCTCACGGATTCTGTGTCCGAAAACCCACCAGAAAGAATGCAAGTCGACACTCACCGACTTACCCAGGCAGAACACACCCGTCGTAGAGAGTTGAAATTATGCTTGTACTGTGGTGTTAAAGGTCACTTTCTACTTGCCTGTCCCACTCGACCACTTCGGATGACGGTAAGCTCCGTTCAAGACCGCCTCGCTGTATCGACACCACTCACGATTCCGGTAACCTTGAAATCCCCAAATTTCCATGTATCAGTAGCAGCCATCATTAACTCTGGCTCAGCGGGGAACTTTATATCAGGAGGGCTCTGTAAGAAACTCAACCTCCGGAAGATCGACACTCCCAAGCAATACTCCATCCATGCAGTGACCGGCAGGCTGATTAACAAGGGGTATGTCACATCTCAGATAACACCCATCCAGTTATGTATTGAAAATATTCACCACGAAATGTTCAAACCTTTTGTTCTCAAGAATAGTCAAGCAGACATAATCCTAGGCCGCCCATGGCTAATTCGTCACCAACCTACCATAAATCGGCAGTCCGGTGAGATCAACAGTTTGGGTTGTCATTGCCCTCTTAGTGAAATCTCACATCCTGCTCCACCCGGTACTTAACCGCAAGAAGTGCTAACAGTGAATTCCACATCCATCTAAAGTCCCAAGGAAAACCTGTCTACAAATATTCCCCCCTGTTATTCTTCATTCTCTGACATTTTTAATCCAGCCTTGGGATTGTGCCATTGATCTGGTCCCCGGCGCATCAATTCCCAAGGGTCGAATTTACTCCCTGTCAATTCCCGAACAAGAATCCATGCAACGTACATCTATGAGGCTTTGCAACAAGGTTACATCCGTCCTTCCACATCACCTGCTGCCGCTAGCTTCTTTTTCGTTCCCAAGAAAGATGGGGGTTTAAGACCATGTATCGACTACAGAGCTCTAAATCAAATCACCGTGAAGTTCAGTTATCCACTACCCCTCATCCCATCAGCCCTTGAACAGCTCAGGGAAGCCAAAGTGTTCACCAAGTTGGATTTAAGGAGTGCATACAATCTTGTCAGAATTAGAGAAGGGAATGAGTGGAAGACTGCTTTCATTAATCCTGCAGGGCACTATGAATATCTGGTCATGCCGTATGGATTGGTAAACGCCCCTTCCGTCTTCCAGAGCTTCATGGACGAGGTACTCCGGGATTTCCTGGGAAGGTTTGTGTTGGTGTATATCGATGAAATTCTTATTTTCTCCAAAGATCCGGTTGAACATCAACATCATGTGTCCCTGGTACTCCAAAGACTCAGAGAATTCACTCTGTTCCTAAAAGCTGAAAAGTGCACATTTCATCAGACCAGTGTCGAGTTCCTGGGATATCAACTTAGTGAGAGCGGAGTGGAAATGGATGATCGGAAGACTGAAGCCATCATGTCTTGGCCTACTCCTCAGTCTGTTAAGGAACTCCAGAGATTCCTCGGCTTCGCCAATTTTTATCGACGATTTGTACACCAATACCGCACCTTGACAGCTCCCCTAAACTCCTTGCTAAAGGGGAAGCCGAAGACGCTTCTCTGGACCCCAGAAGCAGAGCTCGCTTTTACAACATGACATCATGACTTTTGCGTAAACAGACACGCCACTTTCAAGTCAAGTGGCGTGTTATCTATACGCATTTTGAGATATCCGCGTGTATGCGTGTATGTCTACGCCATTAATGTCCAAGTGATTCCGCGTATATGTACACGCCATTAAATTTCCGAGCGAAACGAAGCAAAATGTAGATCTACATCTGGGGAGCGATATTTTTTTTCCCTAGGATGGTAGGGGAAGACTCATAAATGCTATTAACCCCAGTGACGGGTAGGTTCAGGGACGGGGTGGAGGTAGGTCATATATTTATATATATAGTAATAACGTTAAGTCAACTGCGTTCATAAACGCGCTGAAAAGCGATTGTGCGTGTTGATAGCACGCCAAAAATGGAAATACGAATTGGCGTGTCATACACACGCAATTTTATGAGATCAGTCTGGCTTTTAAATCACTCAAAGCTGCATTCACCACTGCACCCTTGCTCCATCACCCAGATCTGGAGAAGGTATTTGTGGTGGAAAAAGATGCCTCCACTACCGGAGTAGGAGCGATTCTGTCCCAGTACTCTGAACATTCCTCCAAAACCATGCCTTGTGCGTTCTTTTCTAGAAAGCTATCTGCTGCAGAAAGCAACTACGACATCGGTAATCGTGAACTCCTGGCCTTGAAACTTGCCTTAGAGGAATGGAGGCACTGGTTGGAGGGGGCAAAACATCCATTCATAGTACTCACCGATCACAAGAACCTCCAGTATTTGAGAGACGCTATAAGAGACTTAACCCACGCCAGGCCAGATGGGCACTATTCTTCACTCGTTTCCATTTCAAAATCTCATATCGTCCAGGCTCAAAGAATACTACAGCAGATGCCCTTTCTCATGTCCATGCCCCAGAAATTCCGATGGAAGAACCCAAAACCATCCTACCTGAGAGGTTATTTGTCAACCCCATCCAGTGGGAAATCAACGAGCAACTGCTGGAATTGTCACGACAACAACCTAGAATCCCAAGATGTCCCCCCGGAAAGATTTACGTAACTCCCTGATTTCATCTGCTCACTCCTCTGTAGGCACAGGTCATCCCGGAGTAAGCAAGACTTCCTCAACTATTTGCAACTGTTTGCCTCAACCTCAGCAAACAAATGGCCAAACCGAACGAAAGATCCAAGATGTTGGGCGGTTCTTGCGTACGTTCTGCCACTCCAACCAGAACATCTGGAGTCGGTATTTAATTTGGCCAGAGTACACACAAAACTCCCTCAGACAGTCATCCACGCAATTAACTCCCTTCCAGTGTGTGCTGGGTTACCAGCCTCCATTGTTCCCTTGGTCCGGTGAACCATCGGAAGTACAAGCGGTTTAGAGAAAGCGAAAGAGTCTGGAATCAAACCCATCATCACCTTCAGCAAGCAGTTAATCGCCAGCAACATTTCGCAGATGCTCGTCGCCATCAAACCCCTGAATACCAACCCGGACAATTGGTCTGGCTTTCTACGAAAGACATCCGCCTACGTCAACCTTCCCGCAAACTCAACCCCAAGTACATCGGACCATTCCCCATCGAAAAACAAATCAACCCAGTCACCTATCAACTTCGTCTCCCTACTCAGCATCGGATCCATCCCCCATCCCACGTTTCACGTCTCCCTCCTGAAACCTCATCACCCACCTGTACCCAGCAACCTGTTAAGCTTCAAGCCCATTTTTGAAAAATCCCCAGATATGGCATTCCCAAACTGAAACAGATACAGTTCATGAACCCTTTGTACTAAAAGCACAAGTAAGATCTCATTTGAAAGCTGACACCTGGAAGTTTATTGTAAATGTAGAATTAATTATTGTCATAATGAAAAAAAAATAGTTATCAATAGCTTCAAAGTTTTGTAAAGTTATTATACATTTATTTTTATGAAACATCTTCATGAAAATAAAATTGAAGTTGGCCCTGGAGCAATCTAGAAATGCACTGCAGCTAAAGCCACATGTCTGGCCATGTTATATTTAAAATCTGAAGATGATAAGTCTAAAACTCTGTATTTAGTTCAATGTTTTTCAAGATCATGTCATATGACTTTATTTTGATTAGACTGGTGTTTATTGTCATCTTATAAGCATCTATTCAGTCTATTGCCTCTATTGTTTTGTGATGCAAAAACGAGCCCCATTCAGTCTCAGTCTCCCCTGCACATATTCACACCTCTCCAGCCTGTTTATTGCTCTAAATATGCTTTTCTTTTGTCTGCATTATAATCACTAACGACTAGCAATTCACACTGTTTCAATCCCTCATTTATTTTATAAAAGTTCTCACTTCACAGTGAAACTGTATCAAATGCCCTTTTTGAAAAACGAAACAGTTCAGTAAGCATTCTTATTTAGAAAAAAATCATAAAAATTACACCGAAGTTAGGTAGCAGGTGCTCAGTACTAGCTAGCATGTTAGCTTAGCACACCATCAATACACGACAATTTATGAGAATAAAACTATGTTTGTGCTCAACTTACTTTATAGCGCAAGTCAAGTGTTTTAAATAACTTTCTGTAATCTGATTTGGCTTCAGATAAAAAAATCAGATAGAAAATATATTATTTTATTGTATTCTGCACAATTTGAAAGTCTATCTCGATTAGCATTACATTATACATATAATCTATTATTATGAAAATACCTGACATGACTTGAAGAACACAGGTAAATCAAATATCATTGCAATCATGTTTATTGTCTTCAAAACATCTTTATCTGCACTTTACAGCGATCTCGGATAGCTTTGTTGTGCCAGGACTTCCTGAATGTCACATGATTATAGTTCTTCTTCATGTGATCCATATATGGACTTTACTGTTCAAACAGCGCCCCAGACCGTTAGTATGAATTGATAACACAGTACATCAGAGTATAACGTTACAGCGCTCAAAATGATTACATCGACGCATTTGGGTATAAATTCAATAAATATTATTCCTGTCTATAGAAGTCTGATGTAAACCTATGAGAATCTATCAATATTTCTCCAAATCTGCACATGTTTGAGCTAAAAGCCCTGAGGGACGTTGTTTTGTCAAGAGCTGTCATGACGATCGCACGGGAGTTTTTTTCTGAATGGAAGCGGCTGACGCTCATAATTCATATTAAAGGTAACGACTCATTTTTTAATTTCATAACTCCTGACACAAATTAAGACATAACTGTCACTATAAGTTTCACAGAATACAATAGTGGTCAAATACTGAAACTTGAGTCTTATATCTTTTTAATGATGTATAGTTTGTCAAGGTAATAACATTAAATCTGATAGTAACTTTGAACTATTTAAAAAAAAAAAACGCTTCAGTGCGCCCGCGCTCTGGTGAAGCTTAACAGGTTGGAACCGGTTCCTGAGGATAACCCGCCGATAACACCTATTGAACCAGAGTTTATTTATTCGGTAAAGGAGATATTGGACTCCTGACGTCGAGGTGGTCAGCTTGAGTACCTGATAGATTGGGAGGGGTATGGACCAGAGGAAAGATGTTGGATACCCCGGAATGACATCCTTGATCCCAACCTGCTCCTTGAATTCCACGCTCAACATCCTGACAAACCTGCACCACGGCCCAGAGGTAGACCTCCACGACGTCGGGGTCCAAGGTCCGCTGGCGCGGACTCTGGAGGGGGGAGTAATGTCAGGAACCAATCAGACTCAACATCCCTCTCCACACAACGATCACTCTCCCCAGAATTCTAATCACCTGCACCTGTTCACAATCAGCAAAGCCTCATCATAAAAACACTCACCGTGAGATCAGTCTTTGTCAAGCCTCCAACAGGAACAGACCATTATCCATTGTCTCCCGAAGTCTCTGATGCATCCAGTGCCCGCCAAGTAACGAATACTCACCTTTGCACTTGTGTCACATTTAATAAAACTGTTTGGATTCACTTACCTCTGTCTCCGTGCCTGTATCCAGACACACAATAAGCTTAACCGTATGCATTAAAGGAGGGACTGGACTAGAATATCATATCATGTGATGTTGGGTCACTGAGCCAGTTTAAGTAAAAACCAAGCAACCACCCATAACACTTTAGCAATCACTTAGCCTAACCATCTAGCATTGTGGTGCAATATCATGGCTCAAGAAATCACGCACTTTTTTTTCAAAAAATAAATGTTTTATATATATATATATATATATATATATATATATATATATATATATATATATATATATATATATATATATATATATACATACAGAACCTAAATTTATTCAGACACAGTCAACATTTCTCACATTATCACAGTTTATTCGCTATAGTTTAGAAAATGGTAATAAAATATGACTAGAATCAGTGGATATTTCACTGGTTTTGTCCGTCTTTCTGTTAGACTGTCTCACATGAGTTATGTTGAATATCTGTCAGCTGTTAAATTTAACTACACACTTAGATAATACCAGTTTAGCTCAAACGATTACCAAGCAATGCTTTATGTTGTTCAGTCTGTGGTGTAAAAAGATCACGATTAGCAATTAAAGACAAAACAGTATAACATGATCAGCTCAAAGTGTGAATAATTTTTGGTCACATTTTTTAAAAATAAATGTTACTGGTAGTCAGTCACTGTATGAAGAATGTTTGGGTGTAATATGTCACAGTTTACTTTATTTTGCTCTCCTCACTTACATAATGAACTATAGTGTCCTACACCCTGCACTAGTAAAAAAAAAAAAAAATATATATATCTGAATCATTTTTGGTTTTCTGTATATAATATATAATCACCTGATACACCTGACGTTTTGGGTGCTGTGAATACAGAGATGCTGTTTAGTCACTAAGGTCACATTCTGGCCCTGAGGCGCCGTGAAGCCGACAGGAACATGGTTTAGGGTTTATGTGTGCGTTTACTCCCTCCCAACTACAAATATGTAAATCCGTTGTTTGGGAAGATTGCTGTTGGCAAGGAGACAGTGAAGGTCAGTGTGAGACGAAGCCCGAAGTGCTTTCAGAATAGCGCATGTTCTCCCACTGTTTTACCTTTATGGCCTAGATTACATGGAGATATATTCTGCTAAAATAATTATAAACCACCTGTGGCCTTGATTTGCTTTTCTTTTTGGGCGACAGTGGTAACGTCATAAAATACCTCGGGGGGTGAAAGTCATCCACACACACTTTTTTTTTGAGGCATGTTCTTTTCAGTGATACAAAAATAAACATCTTTAAAATAAAAAAAGGTTGCCTTATACTGGAAACTAAGAGGACAGGATTCAAAGTGTTATATTCATTAAAAATTCATTTTCTGGGAAAAGGGAGATACAGTTTTCTATGTGAAGAAATAGTATTTCACCATAACATCAAAAGCTAAACATATATATAAATGTATAAAAAGTATAAAAATGCATTCTATTTTAGGACCATTAATATTATTTTTTTTACACTTTATTTTCATGTTAGTAAAGCAACCCCCAAACAAAAAGATATGATTACTCCAGAAATTGAATAAATTTCGCGTTTAAAAGACGTCTAATAGCGTGCAAACATGTGGTCCAGACGTCTAGGCTAAAACAAGACAAAATATGGCCTGTCAGTGAAAATTTAATAAACGCCTAAACCATAACCCAAGAATAGACTAGATAACGTGTCAAAGAAATGAAATGACATGTAACCAAATTCAGGGTTATTTTGTCTAGAAGTGTGTTACTCACAGCCGGAGTCTATCGGGTCTGTAGTTAACCGAGACGGTGAAATACCGGCTATTGCATGCTGGGATATGTTTGTGTCATATTTCATCCAAACATCAGAAGCTATAACGTGAGAAATTACATTTTATGACCATTAAGATTTTTTATCCATTGAATTTTCATGTTAGTAAAGCACCAGACATACAGACATGATCACTCCAGAAATTGAATAAGGACATTACTAACTTGACACATTTATTTAGTCATGCTTACAGTTAGAAGGACAGATGTGTGTTCTTGCGAGTGTGTGATCACGGGGACTGAATGTTCTTCGAGAGAACACGTTCCTCCTACAGCTGTCACATGGATTATTCTCCAGGCCATCAGCTCACAGATACACACTGAAATTAGCTCAGGGCTTTTAGAAAATAACTTCGTAACCTAAGGTTGACAAAAGTAACCCTTATAAATAACACAGAGTTCAGCTTCATAATCAAACGTGCTCTTCTTTGGCCATGTTTACTCCTGGTATTAGGATGCGTTTTGGTCGATCGGATCACAAGTGGACGACACTTAATACAGGAGTAAACGGGGCCTTAAAAAGACAAAAAGAGACGGATTAAAACACCAGGTGTGAACAGGAATGTGTCTCTCGTCCACTTGTGATCAGAAACGCATTTTAATACCAGGAGTAAACAGAGCCTTAGATCTTGAAGATCTTGATTAGCCTTTTCAATTCTGTTTCATTAAAGCTAAACTTTGCAGGACAAGAATTAAATCAATCTCTCTATTTATTTTCTTATTGGTCCTTTCACGAGAATGAACCTCATTGGTCCTTGCAGAAGCTCAAACGTGATGCGTAACACGAGGATGAACCTCATTGGTCCTTGCACAACCTCAAACGTGATGAATAACACAAGAATGAATCTCATTGGTCCTTGCGGAAGCTCAAAGTGATGCGTAACACGAGAATGTACCTCATTGGTCCTTGCAGAAGCTCAAACGTGATGCGTAACACGAGAATGAATCTCATTGGTCCTTGCAGAAGCTCAAACGTGATGCGTAACGAGAATGAACCTCATTGGTTCTTGCAGAAGCTCAAACGTGATGCGTAACACGAGAATGAATCTCATTGGTCCTTGCAGAAGCTCAAACGTGATGCGTAACACGAGAATGAATCTCATTGGTCCTTGCAGAAGCTCAAACGTGATGTGCAACACGAGGATGAATCTCATTGGTTCTTGCAGAAGCTCAAACGTGATGCGTAACACGAGAATGAATCTCATTGGTTCTTGCAGAAGCTCAAACGTGATGCGCAACACGAGGATGAATCTCATTGGTCCTTGCAGAAGCTCAAACGTGATGCGCAACACGAGGATGAATCTCATTGGTTCTTGCAGAAGCTCAAACGTGATGCGTAACACGAGAATGAATCTCATTGGTTCTCGCTGAAGCACAAACGTGATGCATAACACGAGAATGAATCTCATTGGTCCTTGCAGAAGCTCAAACGTGATGCGCAACACGAGGATGAATCTCATTGGTACTTGCAGAAGCTCAAACGTGATGCGTAACACGAGAATGAACCTCATTGGTTTTTGCGGAAGCTCAAACGTGATGCGTAACACGAGAATGAATCTCATTGGTACTTGCAGAAGCTCAAACGTGATGCGTAACACGAGGATGAACCTCATTGGTCCTTGCGGAAGCTCAAACGTGATGCGCAACACGAGAATGAATCTCATTGGTCCTTGCAGAAGCTCAAACGTGATGCGCAACACGAGGATGAATCTCATTGGTACTTGCAGAAGCTCAAACGTGATGCGTAACACGAGAATGAATCTCATTGGTCCTTGCGGAAGCTCAAACGTGATGCGTAACACGAGAATGAATCTCATTGGTTTTTGCAGAAGCTCAAACGTGATGCGTAACACGAGGATGAACCTCATTGGTCCTTGCAGAAGCTCAAACGTGATGCGCAACACGAGAATGAACCTCATTGGTACTTGCAGAAGCTCAAACGTGATGCGCAACACGAGAATGAACCTCATTGGTTCTTGCAGAAGCTCAAACGTGATGCGTAACACGAGGATGAACCTCATTGGTCCTTGCGGAAGCTCAAACGTGATGCGCAACACGAGAATGAATCTCATTGGTCCTTGCAGAAGCTCAAACGTGATGCGTAACACGAGGATGAACCTCATTGGTCCTTGCAGAAGCTCAAACGTGATGCGCAACACGAGGATGAACCTCATTGGTCCTTGCAGAAGCTCAAACGTGATGCGTAACACGAGAATGAATCTCATTGGTTTTTGCAGAAGCTCAAACGTGATGTGTAACACGAGGATGAATCTCATTGGTTCTTGCAGAAGCACAAACGTGATGCGTAACACGAGGATGAACCTCATTGGTCCTTGCAGAAGCTCAAACGTGATGCGTAACACGAGGATGAATCTCATTGGTTCTTGCAGAAGCTCAAACGTGATGCGTAACACGAGAATGAACCTCATTGGTCCTTGCAGAAGCTCAAACGTGATGCGTAACACGAGAATGAACCTCATTGGTCCTTGCAGAAGCTCAAACGTGATGCGTAACACGAGAATGAACCTCATTGGTACTTGCAGAAGCTCAAACGTGATGCGTAACACGAGAATGAACCTCATTGGTCCTTGCAGAAGCTCAAACGTGATGCGTAACACGAGAATGAACCTCATTGGTACTTGCAGAAGCTCAAACGTGATGCGTAACACGAGAATGAACCTCATTGGTACTTGCAGAAGCTCAAACGTGATGCGTAACACGAGAATGAACCTCATTGGTTCTTGCGGAAGCTCAAACGTGATGCGTAACACGAGAATGAACCTCATTGGTCCTTGCAGAAGCTCAAACGTGATGCGCAACACGAGAATGAACCTCATTGGTACTTGCAGAAGCTCAAACGTGATGCGTAACACGAGAATGAACCTCATTGGTCCTTGCAGAAGCTCAAACGTGATGCGTAACACGAGAATGAATCTCATTGGTTCTTGCAGAAGCTCAAACGTGCTGCGTAACACGAGGATGAGCCTCATTGGTTCTTGCAGAAGCTCAAAAGTGATGCGTAACACGAGAATGAATCTCATTGGTCCTTGCGGAAGCTCAAACGTGATGCGTAACACGAGAATGAATCTCATTGGTTCTTGCAGAAGCTCAAACGTGATGCGTAACACGAGAATGAATCTCATTGGTTCTTGCAGAAGCTCAAACGTGATGCGTAACACGAGAATGAACCTCATTGGTTCTTGCAGAAGCTCAAACGTGATGCGTAACACGAGAATGAATCTCATTGGTTCTTGCAGAAGCTCAAACGTGATGCGTAACACGAGAATGAATCTCATTGGTTCTTGCAGAAGCTCAAACGTGATGCGTAACACGAGAATGAACCTCATTGGTTCTTGCAGAAGCTCAAACGTGATGCGTAACACGAGAATGAACCTCATTGGTTCTTGCAGAAGCTCAAACGTGATGCGTAACACGAGAATGAACCTCATACATGCCTGAGATTCTGTTTACCATATCTGGTGTGTGCATTGATTAATGTTTATATGTGTATAAAATTAAGCCTAAATTCAATCTGTTCATGAGAAGTGCCAAGTCTACTCGTCAGTTGAATGAAAGATTCATCCCTTGTTATTATTTTGAAAATAGACATCAAAAATAGAAAAATCACTCAAACTATGTAATGCTAAAGGCAACTCATGCTAACAATTGCCATAATAAATATGCATTACTTATGAAAATACCAGAGACCACTTCAAGCACTTCATATCATATGATAATCATGTATTTATTTGGTTTCATATTTCATCAATGCTGGTCTCTTCCTTATTTGCCGCTCTCAACACCAACATTTCTGATTTCCATATCTACCGGTGCATCTGCATATGTCATAAATTGTATCATAACTCCTGTAATTTGTCCCTCTTTCAATATCGAACTTTATCAATATCGAACCTCCTCAGATCGCATAATAAATGTGATGTAAACATGAAAATGTATATTTTTTAAAATGTGTACACTTTTAAAGTTGCTTTGTGAAATCATCTAATTAAAAATAAACAGAAGCAGGTTCAACTGAATAAATAAATATGTGCATTCTCTTTTCATGTGAAATAATGATAAATACAACTTTGATTCATCATGTGCACTCCTGACACAAATTACATTATATACATTTCTGTCACTGTAACATTTATTGTTATTATTGTACACCATTGATCAAATAAAACTATTACTATAGTTATAATAACTATAACAAACAAAACAAAACTTGTCATGTTTGTTTTGCGACCCAGCCCGTGTCCAGATTGTGCTAAATTTAAAGGGGTGGTATAATGCCCTTTTCACAAGATGTAAAATAAATCTCTGATGTCCCCAGAGTGTGTATGTGAAGTTTTAGCTCAAAATACCCCACAGATATTTTTATATAGCATGTTAAAGTTGTCACTTTTTGAGGGTTAGCAAAAACGCACCGTTTTGTGTGTGTGTGGCCCTTTAAATGCAAATTAGCTGCAGCTCCCGACACAGTGGGCGGAGCTTCAAGAGTGTGTGTGTGTGTGTGTGTGTGTGTGTTAGCTTAGCAACTCCGATTACCGCAGACACATGCTAAAATGTCAGAAACTGTTCTGCCTTTTATGTTTAAACTGGAGTCAGACACAGATGGAGAGACTAAGAAGAAGTGACAACATGTAGAATGCAACAGGACGTCTCTGAATGGTTAGTTGATGAATTTATGTTGCTGATGTGGAGTTAACTATCTTCAATTAGCATATTCTGTCAGGATAATCTATAAATCGCTCGTATAGGAACTGTTGTGAGATGCACACAGAGTGACTTTCTATTGCATGTGAAAAGACGGATGCTACAGTTTGAGCTGACTCACAAATGTGCTCGACTACAACCACTCTTCCTCTTCTCAACATGGACTGCGTGTGTTCCCGGGGGCGGGGTTTATGTAAATTTTAGCGTTGGTGATGTCACTAACCCGGGAGGAAGCTCGTGTAGTTCCTACCAGCCGTTTGTTGTAGTCCTTAAAAAACGATTTCTTTAAAAGCAAATATCTCCCTTTGCTTTGAACTTTGAGAGTTGTAACTTTGCAGATGTTGTTTATGCTCAAACAGCAACATTACACACTAACTAAAGTTAGAAAAGTGAAATCATACTCAACCACCCCTAAGATAAGGATTATACAAGCCTTTTTATCACATTCCCCCAAGAGCCTGAAATGTGTGTTTCGCATTGGGCTACATTTACTATTATTATTGTGTGCAGTTTAAACATACATGTTGGTGCAACTCTATTGTACGTGGTGTTTCTCCGTTGTCAAACCAGCCCATATTGTGCATTTAAATGCAGGGTTCTCAAGTTTTATCAAAAGCTTGGAGTGAGATCACATGCGGTTAGGGGAGGAGCCCTAATGGAGCCCCGCCCCCGCCCATCCCCGCCCCCCAATTTTACCCATTGTTCATAATTAACCAGCACAAATTGAAATTATAACAATTGGTAAATCTGATAAATGACAGAGCAATTCATCACATCAAATATACTCTTTAATGTTATATTTCAAAATTACAAATATACAAAAATATAACAAATTGCTCCAAACAGTTTGGAAAAACAAATCTTTTGCATTTTGAATTATTGTGTGGTGGGACATTGTGAACAAATGGACATATTAGAGTATGTGAGTGTGTGTTTGTGTGTGTGCGTACACAATCCAGCTTATGAAATGTGTTTTGTGTTGTAAGTGTTTGTTGCACATTTTGATGCCTTGCAAGCTTTTTAGGGGGCTTACCCTTTGGTGGCCAGAATTATAAAATATATTTTTGCTTTTTCCCCTGACATCTTTGAAAAATACAAATGCAATGGCAATGATTAATGTTTATGAAAGACTATTAATACAGTATAATATATAATTTAAAATAAAATGAAGAAATGCATCTTCATTCCTTTCTCGTAGCTACCCACTAACATTTCCGATAACGTAAGCTAGCCAAAGCTTCTGGCCTGGTTGCAAAGTAGTTGTAGAGTTTTTGACTGCATCAATAATAATGTATAGGATGGGCTATATATATTAAATTTTCTAGCCTTAAAATGTTAGACGAGCTTTCTTCCAATTTACCTTCTCCATCACGACGTGTGTTCGCGCGATGTTGTTGGTTACCTAGTAACGAACGTACGGAGGCCGAGAATGTTCCGTCAACTTCCGCGGCTTCGCGCATCTATGATGCCTAGCTAGTAACGAACGCAATCTGGCCGAGATACGTGCTGGCGGCAGGAAACTTCACTTTGTGTGCCTGCGCCTCGAATACAACGTTATATATAAAGCTCGCAGGACAACTTGGTTGGCATTCATTTTCAGCGTGAGAAATACACGGTGTGGCGTGTGAGCGTGTGAACTAGTTGAATTGCGTGTGTCTCACGGCCAATGCGTGAGACTTGAGAACCCTGTAAATGTTTTTATCTTTGAGTGTGAGAGACACGCTTCAGTCAGTGTGTTTGCTCTGCTGAAGCTGTGAATATTTCAACAGAAAACTTTTAGCCCTGTCACCTACTGTTATCCACACTCACTGAACACAGGGGACACATTTGCTTCAAATGGTTTATTGATTGCACATATTATGTACTTCACAGTTTTATGAGTTGAATACTTAAGTTGAATACTTATGTATTGTATTTTTTTTTCTTCATTATTTTTTTTTTTAGAAATGAAAATCTGAAAGTGGACAGAAAAATCTATATAACACTGTATTTGAACAAAAAAACAAGACAAAAGGTACCTCTGCTGTATTATTCAAGGTAATATAATTAAACGTTGAATGATGAATGATGAATCTGACTTTTTACAGAGCATTTATAACTTTTTCATCTTCAATAAATCACATTCAAAAATGTCTCACAAACATATTTCACAAGTTTATGTTGGATACACGAAACAATAATCGTTAAGGCGTCTGTTGTCAAATGTACAACGGCACATAATAAGATGTGATAGTATCTGTTGTAAATATGATACTCTGCCCTTAATAAAAAAATAAATAAGTGCATGGATTTAATAAAGACTATAATTCCCTGTAAAACATAATGACAACTGCCAAAATCCTTGGACTGATGCTTATTGTTGTCCCTGAACCGTTTGTGAAAGAGATCCTGGACTATTAATCTCTTGAGGCGAAAGTTACGGAGCGCCGCACATGACATACAGGGAAAAATATGTATATCGTGGCCATAAATTAACAATTTGTTATCAAGACTTACTATACATCAGCTCATTTGGCTAATACGTTCCCTCGTTTTAAGTAAATCGTGTGGATGATATAATAATACGTTTCCTCGTTTTACTAAATCGTCGCCATGTTGTGTTATTTTTTCCTCTTGTTTTATGCCAGATATATACCTATGGTTTTATGCCAGGTTCAGACAACACAATATCAGTCCGATTTTTGGCACGATGTGTTTGATGTAGGTTGTCATGGTGATTCATAAATGTCAAAGGGCGTCGGGACGTAAGAATCGATTGTTTTATCTTGTATAGTTTGTCATAGTGGACGACAACTTTTAT
Source organism: Tiaroga cobitis (assembly GCA_030578255.1). Classification (NCBI taxonomy): domain Eukaryota; kingdom Metazoa; phylum Chordata; class Actinopteri; order Cypriniformes; family Leuciscidae; genus Tiaroga; species Tiaroga cobitis. The sequence goes on along the minus strand of CM060597.1, from coordinate 64,675,929 downwards.
GATGGATATGTGCACTTTTATGAAGGATATAGATGCACTTTTATGATGGATAGATGCACTTTTATGATGGATAGATGCACTTTTATGAAGGATATAGATGCACTTTTATGATGGATAGATGCACTTTTATGATGGATAGATGCACTTTTATGATGGATAGATGCTCTTTTATGAAGGATATAGATGCACTTTTATGATGGATATAGATGCACTTTTATGATGGATTGATGCACTTTTATGATGGATTGATGCACTTTTATGATGAATAGATACACTTTTTTGATGGATAGATGCACTTTTATCATGAATAGATGCACTTTTATGATGGATAGATGCACTTTTATGATGAATAGATACACTTTTATGATGGATAGATGCACTTTTATGAAGGATATAGATGCACTTTTATGATGGATAGATGCACTTTTATGATGGATAGATGCACTTTTATGAAGGATATAGATGCACTTTTATGATGGATAGATGCACTTTTTATGAAGGATAGATGCACTTTTATGAAGGATATAGATGCACTTTTATGATGGATTGATGCACTTTTATGATGGATTGATGCACTTTTATGATGAATAGATACACTTTTGTGACGGATAGATGCACTTTTATGATGAATAGATGCACTTTTATGACGGATAGATGCACTTTTATGAAGGAAATAGATGCACTTTTATAATGGATAGATGCACTTTTATGATGAATAGATACACTTTTATGATGGATAGATGCACTTTTATGATGGATAGATGCACTTTTATGACGGATAGATGCACTTTTATGAAGGAAATAGATGCACTTTTATAATGGATAGATGCACTTTTATGACGGATAGATGCACTTTTATGAAGGAAATAGATGCACTTTTATAATGGATAGATGCACTTTTATCATGGATAGATGCTCTTTTATGATGGATAGATGCACTTTTTTGATGGATAGATGCACTTTTACAATGGATAGATGCACTTTTATGATGGATAGATGCACTTTTATGATGGATAGATGCTCTTTTATGATGGATAGATGCACTTTTTTGATGGATAGATGCACTTTTACGATGGATAGATGCACTTTTATGATGGATAGATGCACTTTTATGACGGATAGATGCACTTTTATGATGGATAGATGCACTTTTTATGAAGGATAGATGCACTTTTATGAAGGATATAGATGCACTTTTATGATGGATTGATGCACTTTTATGATGGATTGATGCACTTTTATGATGGATTGATGCACTTTTATGATGGATTGATGCACTTTTATGATGGATTGATGCACTTTTATGATGAATAGATGCACTTTTATGACGGATAGATGCACTTTTATGATGAATAGATGCACTTTTATGATGGATAGATGCACTTTTATGATGAATAGATACACTTTTATGAAGGAAATAGATGCACTTTTATGAAGGAAATAGATGCACTTTTATGACGGATAGATGCACTTTTATGAAGGAAATAGATGCACTTTTATGATGGATAGATGCACTTTTATCATGGATAGATGCTCTTTTATGATGGATAGATGCACTTTTTTGATGGATAGATGCACTTTTACGATGGATAGATGCACTTTTATGATGGATAGATGCACTTTTATGATGGATAGATGCACTTTTATGAAGGATAGATGCACTTTTATAATGGATAGATGCACTTTTATCATGGATAGATGCTCTTTTATGATGGATAGATGCACTTTTATGATGGATAGATGCACTTTTATGATGGATATATGCACTTTTATGAAGGATATAGATGCACTTTTATGATGGATAGATGCACTTTTATGATGGATAGATGCACTTTTATGAAGGATATAGATGCACTTTTATGATGGATTGATGCACTTTTATGATGGATTGATGCACTTTTATGATGAATAGATGCACTTTTATGACGGATAGATGCACTTTTATGATGAATAGATACACTTTTATGACGGATAGATGCACTTTTATGATGAATAGATACACTTTTATGACGGATAGATGCACTTTTATGAAGGAAATAGATGCACTTTTATAATGGATAGATGCACTTTTATCATGGATAGATGCTGTTTTATGATGGATAGATGCACTTTTTTGATGGATAGATGCACTTTTATAATGGATAGATGCACTTTTATGATGGATAGATGCACTTTTATGATGGATAGATGCACTTTTCCGATGGATAGATGCACTTTTATGACGGATAGATGCACTTTTATGATGGATAGATGCACTTTTTATGATGGATAGATGCACTTTTATGATGAATAGATGCACTTTTAATGATGAATAGATGCACTTTTATGACGGATAGATGCACTTTTATGATGGATAGATGCACTTTTATGACGGATAGATGCACTTTTATGATGGATAGATGCACTTTTATCATGGATAGATGCACTTTTATCATGGATAGATGCACTTTTATGAAGGATATAGATGCACTTTTATGATGGATAGATGCACTTTTATGATGGATAGATGCACTTTTATGAAGGATATAGATGCACTTTTATGATGGATAGATGCACTTTTATCATGGATAGATGCACTTTTATGACGGACAGATGCACTTTTATGATGGATAGATGCACTTTTATGAAGGATATAGATGCACTTTTATGATGGATAGATGCACTTTTATCATGGATAGATGCACTTTTATGACGGACAGATGCACTTTTATGAAGGATATAGATGCACTTTTATGATGGATAGATGCACTTTTATGATGGATAGATGCACTTTTATGATGGATAGATGCACTTTTATCATGGATAGATGCACTTTTATGACGGACAGATGCACTTTTATGAAGGATATAGATGCACTTTTATGATGGATAGATGCACTTTTATGATGGATTGATGCACTTTTATGGACTTCAAAACAGAAACTCCATTCACTGCCATTATAAAGCTTGAAAGAGACAGGACATTTTTTAATATAACTCTGATTATATTCGTCTGAAAGAAGAATGTCATATACACCTAGGATGACTTGAAGGTGAGTAAATCATGGGCTGATTTTCATCTTCATCGGGTGAACTATCCCTTTAATAAGCAGAGGGAATGAATTCTTAATTCGTGGCCTCGATATATATTTTTGTCTGCTTGTCATGTGCGGGGCTTCGTAGAAAGAGGAACAGAAAGTGAAGTCAGTGCCATCCAGTGTCCATGACCTCAGCTTTTCTCTGAGTGAGGTTGCGCTCTATCCCGCTGAAATAGCAAGGTCAGCCCTTTCCTAAAACGGTGGTCCCGCACACTGTAAATAATCACATTGCAGCAACTATTACCCGTCAGAATCCAAAATGCCAAAAAGGAGAAGTTGCACCAGGTGAATCCCACAACATTCCCCAGAACGAACACTGCGATAGGAGAGAAGGAGGCTGTGAAGGCGAAGGTGAGGATCCCTATGGTTTTAGCGGCTTTGATATCAGAAAACGAGGGTCTATGAGCACACCCACCGGCTCCCGTATCCGTGCCAAGACTTCCCTCGGAGAGCAGCTTACGTTTGCGGGAATAACGGCGGATACTAGTGAAGGATAGGATATTCACGGCTAACGTGCCTCCTAATAAGCTGAAGTCGAAGGCTGGGAACAGCAGAAGGATGTTTGCATCTGGAGGCAGCTGATTTTTGATCAGTAAAGGTGCGTAGTTGCACATCCGACTGCACTCGTTGTACTCCAGTGTGAAGCTGTTGCTCAGCATGAGTGGAGACATGGCTAGTAAAAAGCTGCCAGCCCAGGAAAGGATAATTAGGAATAGGATACGATGGCGTGTCACAAGCGTGTCTTTATGCAACGGACGCAGGATCGCAACGCTGCGCTCCATTGTCATCAGAAAGATGGTACTGATCGAGACAAAGGTGCATCCCGCAAAAACTGGACCAATCAGCATGCAGGGTTGCCAAGATCCGGTTGAGATCCCCTGGTACCACGACGGGGGGGCGCTGGTCACCATGAGAGAGATTTCGGTGTATACAGAAAATGGCACCACCCAGACTCCAACCATCATGTCTGCGATGGCCAGGGACACTGCAAGACAAATATAGAAAGTTTTTCAGATTGCATCATTCATTCAGGGAGTACACGCCTTCTGTGGAGTAAACGTTAGGCCGGGGACACACTGGCTGCGTGGCGAGAGCGTGGCGTTTCTGTTGCGTGGCGGCTGCGTCGCATTTTCTGTGTCTTTGCACACCAGAAACGTGTCTGACGCGGCGCTGCTGCTGCTAGGTGATACAGGGAGGACGTATTGTGGAAGCCCTATAGGCTACTTCATGTTAAGCATAAATATAAAGCCTACTGATAAAGACACTGTCAGCAGTATTGACAGCAAAATAGACTAGGCCTACATAATATTTCGTTCTTTATTGACAGGTGCAATATTTGAAAATTGATCATTATTTATTTTTAAATTATATGTATATCTGAATTTATGTCAAAACCTAGACTTTCAACCATCAAAATGTAATTTATTAATATTTATTCGTGTACAAAATAACATATAAACATATTTTCCTATTCTATTTTGCCTGGAAACGCTTCCAACACGCTTGCGTGTCGCGTGAAAAATAGGCGTCGGTTCTATTTCTAGCATGCACGCGTTTTCCGCTGAGACGCGCGTGTCACGCAGGCAGTGTGTCCCAGGCCTTACAGTGAGAAAGTTTTACATTATTATGAGAAATTTTGTCATTATTATGAGAAAGTTTCTTTATAGAATAAGATACTAAAGGCCCTTGGACACTGAGCCCGAAATTTTCGTATAAGTTTTTTTCTAGTGCTGTCAAATCGATTAATCATGATTAATCGCATCTAACATAAAAGTTTTTGTTTACATAATATATATGTATGTATATTATTATATTTATATATATTATGTATGTGTGTGCGTGTCTGTGTATACAGTATACACACACACACATTTTAATAATTTTATCCCTTACAACGCATCTTTAATCACCAAAATGACATTTTTTCTCTGAACAAAAATTACTTCATGCCTTAAAATATCTTGAATGTAACTCGACACCCTTGTCTCATTTAATATTCGCGTTGCTGTGAATATGCAAATGAGCCCCTCCTTCACTCACTCAGCTCAGAGATCCACTGGTTGACGATCACACGTTGATCTGATTGCTTACAAGGTCGTTTGTGACGTCAGAAACACCAGCGATTTCAAACCGTGTTTTTGAGACTGTCTTTGGTTCACTGCAGTTTTAAGCAGAAAATACTCAGCAATGCTGTCGACTTATGAATTTCACATGGTTTGTCTTAAAGCACATTAAAAACACCACACAGACACATAAACAACATTAAAACTTGATTTACACCACAGGGGGACTTTAACCCAATTTTTTGTTTGATTCTTTTTAGCAGTTTGGCCAAACAATGTGAAGAAATTTCAAGAAAAAGCTTCATATTTCTTCTGATTAATCACACTGCAGTGAAGGATACGTCACTGAAGAGAACAGACGACATTTGCGTACTGTAAACCCTGTAGATACTACAATCTGCATGCCATCCTGAACATATTCTGTATGTAAATCATCGTGGTTACCTTTGAGGTAGCCTTGTGGTGTTCGAGAATGCCGGGTCTGCATGAAAACAGTGAGTGTCACCACGTTTCCCACCACAATAGCGAAGGCCAGACTGACCATGAATATGACCGCTAACGTTCGGTTTATCAGTCCACAGCAACAGACTGTGCAGAGAGGAGCCAACGTTTCTCCAGTCGCTGTCTGATTAGCCGTCTCCATTATCCCAAGTTGAGGTCCTGGTTTTCTGAGTACACCGCCGTTGGCCAATAGTGCAGTCTTGATGCGGTCTTCATGCCTCTAACAGGCACTGATATAGATGGGCTAGTCAAGTCAGTGTTTTGAGTGGTTCTGTTGTTTGCAGTGAATTACAACCCTGTGAAAGAGCAGAGAAAACAGTTTGTACATTTTAAAGGGAAAGTTCACCCCAAAATGTAAACTCGTAAGACTTTCGTTCATCTTCGGGACACATGAAGATATTTTTGATTAAATCTGAGAGCTGGATCACTCCTCCATAGGCTTCTAAAGGGATTTAAGTGGCTCAATCTCAAGTTTATCACGCAACGAGAATACTTTTTGTGCGCAAAAAAACAAAAAAATACGACTTTATTCAACTATTCATTTCCTTCTCTGTGGGCCTCGAGTGAGTTCACGTAGTTTAACAGCGCAGCGCTTCTGCTTTGTACGTCACACACACACACACACACACACACACACACACACACATGACCAGCGCCAATAGTGAGCCTACGTGTGACGCGCAACCCAGAAGCGCTGCGCTGTTACACTACGTGAAATCTCGAGGCCCAAGTGAATAGTTGAATAAAGTCGTTATTTTTGTTTGTTTTTTGCGCACAAAAAGTATTCTCGTCGCTTGATAAACTTAAGGTTGAGCCGCTGCAGTCACTCGGACTATTTTAACGATGACTTTAATAACTTTTCTGGGCTGGCAAGTTCCTTTAGAAGCCTATGGAGGAGTGAGACAGCTCTCAGATTTAATCAAAAATATCGTAATTTGTGTCCCGAAGATGAACGAAAGTCTTACGGGGTTGAACAACATGAGGGCGAGTAATTACTGACAGAGTTTACATTTTGGGGTGAACTATCCCTTTAACGTAAGGCAACACAATAGACTGCAATAAAAGTTGCATGGTGTCAACAAGCCTGTGCAACTGTATGCTAACAAATCAGATTCACATTTTAATGTGAAATACATAGTACATGGCAGCAATGAAATAGAATAAACTCCCAGTTAAGCCAGTCAGATCGCCGTTTTAATCGAGCATGTGGTGAATGGTTGCTAAATGCTGATTAGATTTAGTTTTTATGTGGTTTTTGGAATATTTATTATTTTAGTGTATGTATTTGTGTTTATTTTATTTGTGTTTGGATGTGGTTGAGTGTACAAGGTACTTTTTAGTCATCTGTAGCTTGCCTGGCCATCTTTATCAGACTAGGACCACAATGGAAATAAGTTTGTAAGTTTCTTGTGTAATCCTCGACAGTTCTGATAAATGTATAATGTCACTGTGATGGCATTATGCATTTTTTTTTTTTTACGGTCTAATAAATCAAATCAAATCAAATTGGTGGAATGTGTGGAATAGGGCGAGTGTATGGAGGGAGAATATTCGCAAGGTAAATTGACCTGAGGTAGAAAACACGATGGAGAATTGCAATGCGAATTTGATTGTAAGGAAGGATGATACAAGAACAGATGTGCACATAAGAACCACTCATATTTCAGACTGATTTCATGAAATGGCGTATGTATGACACGCCAATTCGTATTTCCATTTTTGGCGTGCTATCAACACGCATAAGCGCTTTTCGCCGTGTTTATGAACGCCGTTGACTTAACGTTACATTACTGTATATATAAATATATGACCTACCTCCACCCCGTCCCTAAACCTACCCGTCACTGGGGTTAATAGCATTTATGAGTCTTCCCCTGCCATCCTAGGGAAAAAAATATCGCTCCCCAGATGTAGATCTACATTTTGCTTCGTTTCGCTCGGACATTTAACGGCGTGTACATACACGGGGAATCACTCGGACATTTAACGGCGTAGACATACACGCATACACGCGGATAGCTCAAAATGCGTATAGATAACACGCCACTTGACTTGAAAGTGGCGTGTATGTTTACGCAAAAGTCATGATGCCATGTTGCATATTTGCATCTATTTTTAGGTAATGTGCACTCCTTAAAATACGGTTTCCAAAAGTTTGCAGTCATACCTTTCATTAAACAGTTCTTAAAATAACCTTTTTTTGTCTTAGAGTGAAGAACATTTTAATAATCCAAAGAACCTTTTTCCACTATCAAGAGCTTTTATTTTTAAGAGAGTACTGTAGAGTAACAGGAACCAAAATAAAATTCACTCTTAATCAACATTCATGGATATTTGACATTTAGGACGATGTTTATCAGTCTCTTCTGTCTTGTAGTTCTTGCAGCATCTCTTCAAATTGAACCCAAACTTTAGCTTTGCCTGATTTCAGACTCCAGCTCTCTGTACTTACTGAACTTTAGCATGATAAATATTTTGTGGGCATTAATATAGAAAGCTCTGCTGGGTCTTCTTGGCAGTTATGACAGCATCTCAACTGGACACCAACACACACAGCCAAACTCCTACAGTCTCTCTCACTATCTGTCAAAAACGTTTTGCATCTTTTACTACAAATGCATTTAGATGGAAGTAGGCCAGGGTTTCTTCTATTGAATCCAGCTGAGACATTGCTTTTGCAGTGGCTTATTCATTATGAATTAGAGCTCTGAGATCAGATTCAAAACTAAAACTTAACTCACTAATTCATCAGGGTTAGTGAGATTATTAATGCATATTTTCATAGACATTATTTGTTTTTGTGAAATAATTTTGCTTGGTTTTTAAAAGCAAATGTATTTTTTGTGTATAAAATTGAGAGTCGGTTGGTTTAGGAAAATTCTCTTGTAACAACCGGGTTTATAATTACAAAACATATTATAATTGATAAAGAGAATAATGAAGAACAATTACGAGAATAATTGAGATCTACAGTATTCATCATCTATGATATACTACGCAAGAATGCATTTTATTCTCAGGATACATGGAAAGAATTGAAAAAGTCCCATTGCATAATGTCATAGCATATCATTTGTTGTTTCTGGAAATGAAGAGTTACTCCCTTCAGTTATTGTCAATCTCTCGCGTATCGGAACTGCTTATGAACAGAAACACATTCAACACGGCCGCCAATCATATGATGCTGCTAACTATGCAAATAAATACATTGCATTACAAGAGAAATGGTTTTGACCAAAATTTTACATGAATCCATTATATAAAACAACCCCGTATGCAAAATCCCGAAATGCTTTGGAACAGCTTCTTTGAAAATTGATTATAAACTTACATCTCATTCAATACTGAAAAAGTTTGAATAGGCCATAAGATCTGATTAAAATGCACTATTTCAGCCCATATTTGTGTGCTGTTTGTATTTTATGCGTATTGTTGTGTCATCGGCTTAGCAAAATACTAATGTCAAATCATTCGTATGTGTATTGAAGTCCACTTCTGGAGAAATAAGTGGATTTCTGTTCCAAATGAAGCGTTTAGGAAGACAGACACTGAAGCGACTGGAACAGAGCCAGTCTGTCAACCTAAAGAAAATGAAGTGATGTTGGAAGTGAGCAATAAACAAAAGGCATTCTTTAGTGTAGCGGCAGCAAACTGCTTTATATGGAAGTCATTATATATTCACAGACAGAGAAGACAGTCGTCTACTGGATTAATGGAGTGACCAGCACTGACTCTGAAGCTTTGAGGCCTGCGATTCTCATGGACTGTGTGTGTGTGTGTGTGTGTGTGTCTTAATCTTATCTTGCTACTTATTTCAACATCTTGCTCATGTTGTTTTTCACACTTGTTATGCTTGGACCACGGTAAATATTATGCGGAGACACACGCTGTATAACGTCGTAGTTACTCGTTGTCAATCACGATATTACAAAAAAGTAAATGTAGTGACTGGTACGTCATATGTTCAAAGGATTTGCATATAGGTTTTATGTTCAATCTATTAGGATCAGTGTTTTTTTTAACAGTTCATGTTAGTATTGTGTATTTAGTAACAGTATATTCCAAAATATCACATTATTTTCACTTATTTTGTCATTTTTTAATATTTTTAAAGACTGGTGGCTCATACCAACTTACTAACTTTTAAACTGCTATTTATAGCCTTACCTTATATACGGTTTATTCATCAGTGTTAGTGAGATTATTAATGCGGATGTTCATAGACATTATTTGTGTGTCAACTGTTTTTGTGAAATAAATTTGCTTGGTTTTTAAAAGCAAATGTATTTTATATGTATAATATTGAGAATTGGGTGGTTTAAACTTTAGGACACAGGTGTACTTTCCAATTATCTTGTAATAACCGGGTTTGTAATTACAAAACAAATTATAATTGATAAAGAGAATAATGAAGAACAATTACCAGAATAATTGAGATCTACAGTATTCATCATCTATGATATACTACGCATTACAGAATGCATTTTATTCTCAGTATTGCATAATGTCATATCATTTGTTAATAAATTAGTTAGTCAATCTCAGTTTTTTTAATTGTTTTGTGGCATTTATTTTATTCTTATTATGTGTGAAGCTTTAAAAATTACCTTAATATTGATTTAGAAACTGAGTATCAGTTTTTCACACTACAGGAGCATTTTAAATGAAGAATAGTGAAGACTAATATAATTAAAAATAGACAATGCATCTATGTTTACCTTAAAAAACTTGACCTTGTCCATTCATATCAATTGTAGGTTGAGCTTTATCAAAGATTTGCCACTACAGGACTTCATTCTCAATATACATGACAATTAGGAAAAGCATTGTTCCTTTAGCGAAGATTCCTTTAAATATTTGCAGATAAGAAATTTCGATTTTTTTCATCTACACTGTAAAAAAATAATCCTGTAAAAAAACGGTAAACTACTGGCAGCTGTGTTACTGTTTTTAAAATGAACAGCTAAATACCGTATTGTCAGCTACAGAATAAAACTTTAATTTAACAGCTATATGGTGCAACACAAAAACAGTAACACACTGTATTGTTACAGGTATGATGGCTGGCAACCACAGCTGCCAGTAGTTTACCGTTTTTTTTTTTACAGGATTATTTTTGACAGGTGTCATCTTCATGCAACGCTCTTACCTGTATTTTATATTCCTGAAAAGTGTTTGGCAAAGAACGAGGTAATAGACTCTGTGAGCCAGTCTTGGTCCAGTCCAGTAGAGTCCCGTTTGAACACACAATCTCCCATCAGAAAACAGGCAAATCTCTCATACATACACAAAACAAGCTTTGAAATGATCCTCTCTCTCTGTTAGTTTTGTTATCCCTCCATCCTCCCCTGTTTTTTCTCACCCTCCACGTTTTCTTCTTCACAACTCTTCATTGCAGTCTGCTCATTCATTGTTGACCTAGTCTGTCTGAAACTCTCTCTCTCTCTCTCTCTCTCTCATCTCTCTCTCTCTCTTCTCTCTCTCCTCTCTCTCTGGTCTCTTTCAAACACAGGCTGCAAGCTCAAGCCTTACAGTAACATATGCTCCTCTCTCTCTCTCTTCTGCTCTCTCTCTCTCTCCTCTCTCTCTGTCTCATCTCTCTCTCTCTCTCCTCTCTCTCTCTCTCTGTCTCGTCTCTGCTCTCTCTTCTCTCTCTCGGCTCTCTCATCTCTCTCTCTCTCTCTCCTCTCTCTCTCTCTCTCTCTCTCTCCTCTCCTACCTCTCTCTCTCTCTCTCTCGTCTCTCTCGTCTCCTCTCTCTCTCTCTCCTCTCTCTCTCTCTCTCTCTCTCTTACACACGACCACACACACACACACACACAGCTGCAAGCTCAAGCCTTACAGTAACATATGCTCCTCTCTCTCTCTCTCTCTCTCTCTCTCTCCTCTCTCTCTCTTCTCTCTCTCTCTCTCTCTCTCTCCTCTCTCACACACACACACACACACACACACACACACAGCTGCAAGCTCAAGCCTTAGTAAAATATACTCCCCTCTCTCTCTCTCTCTCTCTCTCTCTGTCTCTCTCTGTCTCTCTCTGTCTACCTCTCTCTCTGTCTATCTCTTCTCTCTGTCTCTCTCTGTCCTACGCTCTGTCTCTCTCTGTCTACCTCTCTCTCTCTCTGTCTCTCTCTGTCTCTCTCTCTCTCTCTCTCTCTCTCTCTGTCTACCTCTCTCTCTCTCTCTCGCTCTGTCTCTCTCTCTGTCTACCTCTGTCTCTCTGTCTTGTCTCTCTCTGTCTACCTCTGTCTCTCTCTGTCTCTCTCTGTCTACCTCTGTCTCTCTCTGTCTACCTCTCTCTCTCTCTCTGTCTCTCTCTGTCTCTCTCTGTCTACCTCTCTCTCTCTCTCGTCTCTGTCTATCTCTCTCTCTGCACACTTTCTACCCTTTACTCTTAAAATTACAGCTTTATTCACCCTCTCCTCGCTTCATCTTTTTTCTTCACTTCACTCATAAAATATGTATAGAAACCGGCACAAGCACACACACACACACACACACACACACACACACACAGATACAGTGGGGTCTGCACTGAAGGGTTAGGTGCTGAAGATGCATTGAAAATAAAATGAAACCTTGAATGCAAGTGTGTTGAATGGATGTGCGTAAACCAGTGGCTTAATCACCAGATCGGGTTATTGTTTATTGTGTTTATTATAATGGCCCTTCAGCTTAACTAGTTATATTCTTGAAAATACATCTGCCAGCACATTCATTAGAAGGTTAAATAAGCCTTCAAAATGACATTACCTCACGGAACATTTGCGTATAATCATTTTTATAGATTTACTGTAATATTTGGAGGGATTTCTAAAAGAACTGATTGTTCTCTTTTCAGAAATGCATGCAAACCTGCCACTGCGACTCTGGGCTGTTATGGGGTGGTTGCCAAGGCGTTGCTATGCAGTTTGGGTTTCTTGCTAAGTTGTTGCTAGAGTTATGATATGTAACTTAACAGCACAAAATTGCACCCAAAGTTAAAGACTTAATTTTCATTTTTGGGTGAACTAACCCTTTAAATAACAGCAAATATATGTAGTGAGTCTTGAAAGCACAACATGCAGATTTATTCCCACTAATCAGTTTATAGGATCTCACCATTTTCCTTTTTTTTGTTTTTTTTTATCTGTACTTATCTGTAACTCTCTAAAAAAGGTTAAATAGGGTTCTGCATAGATCGCAAGGATTCTTGACTTTATGCCAAAAATGTTCGGTAACACTTTACTTGAAGGGGTGTGCATAAGACTGACATGACACCTTCATAATCATGACATGACACAAGACATGAATATGAAGGAGGTTTTATGCATGTTTATGACAACTGTCATTAAGTGTCAATTCGCTCAACTATGACATTTTTAATGCAAATATGACATTGTTTGAGATGTCTTGGTAATGACACCTTGACATAAACCAATACATCATAACCTGTCAGTGTCTTTGTCATGACAACTTGACATTACCAAGACAACATACATTTTCATAAATATTTCATAAACATGACATAGGAGATTTAATTATCAAACTTAAGAAACTTTAGTTTTTATGGGTTAACTTTACATTAAACTGTCAAGCGGCTGGTTTTTGACATTGGCAGTCATGAGGCCGTTATAAGCTGTGTCATGAATATTTTTCTTGACCTCAACTACAGTGGTACAAATTGAATTTGTCATTAAAAGGTTATAATGGCCTCATGACAGCCAATGTCAAAACCAGCCACATGACAGTTTAATGTAATGTTAACACATAAAGCTAAGTGGTTCTTAAGTTTGATGATTAATCTGCTATGTCATGTTTTAGACATATTTATGACAATTTATGTTGTCTTGGTAATGTCAAGTTGTCATGACAAAGACACTGACAGGTTATGATGTATTGATTTATGTCAAGCGTGTCACGACAAAGGCATCTCAAACAATGTCGTATTTCCATTAAAAATGTCATAATTGAGCGAATGACACTTAATGACAGTTGTCATAAACATGCATACAACCTCCTCATATTCATGACTTGTGTCATGTCATGATTATGAAGGGTGTCATATCAGTCTTATGCACACCCCTTCAAGTAAAGTGTTACCAAATGTTCTATATAAGGACAAATGTCTTGAATGAATTGCATAATACTGTCAGGTTCAACAGATTATTTAATTTATTTTTTGTGATAAAGTACATCGTTTGATTAAAAAAATGTAATTCCATATTATAAAATGAATTACTAAATGCATAAAATGACGAATTGACCCTAAGAGGTTTTATATACAAGACATCTGACAGAACCCTTTTATGATTATATATATAACCTTTTCTTCTAAGAGTGTAAGATGTCTGATGTCTGTGACTTTATATTTTGTTCAAGAGGCAAAAATATTTATTTGAAGGAAACTTGGCCTCTTAGTCTTGGTCACTTAAGTCACTTAAAAATGTCTGATTTTCATTGCATTAGATACAAAATATCAAACTCAAGCCGTCCACATTATACAGTCTCGACTTCTGCGTCTCCATATTAAACTGTGCTTGATATGGCCTCAGTCTAATAGATTATGCAAATAGACGGGGGAAGTTTCTGCTTATTTAAAATGTAATCCTAGGAGAGTTTTCCTGCAGGACTGTCTGAGTAAATGGAAAGAGAAAATATCCCACTTACAATATTCTCAAAAGATTAAATGAGAAATGCACTAAAACTGACTATATTAGACTAGACATTAATATCATGAATGATTAAAACCTTTCCTCTCTGGAATCAGTGTCTTGCATCTGAACATAAATGTAAAAAGGACTGAAAAATATGTCTGAATTTGCCAGAATAATACTAGGAAGTTCTGCCAATCCCCAAAATAAACATTCATTCTGGGCAACCTTTATTTTAGAGGATTACACAACAGGTGCATTTCCACAAATCTGTCATCATGGAAGTGCAAAGTATATATGAATAAGCTTTTTTTTAACCCCTCTGGTGCTCTTCGAAAAAATGTTACATTTTCGTTTTTCTTAAAGAATTTTTTACTTCTTCACACACACACACACACACCACACACACACACACCACACCACACACACACACACACACACACACACACACACACACACACAGCACACGACACACACCAACACACACACACACCGACAATCATTTCATCTAGTGGAAACGTTTGGTACTGCGGCCAAACAAAATCTTAGGAACATAACTTGTCTTAGATTTTCTCGCAGTGTCAGAGTAAAACATGTTTTGGAAAATATAAATTTCATATAAAGATTGAAAAAAAAAAAGATTTCATGACAAACTTAAACTTCTATAGCTTTTTTAAACTTGTCTTTTTTGTGTCGTAAAGTGTCTTTACAAAGAAACCAAACTTAAGTCTTTCAAGATTTAGGACAGTTTAATGCTCAACAAGTGGTTAACAGGTAATAAATGGATACTGCGTAAATATAATATCCCAACATAAAAATATTTAATACATAATATTAAGAATTCTGTCATTTTGACTGCCACGTGAGCAGCACCAAAGGGTTAAATGAATTAAACAGGTCAATTTTTTTCTTTATTATAGTATTGCATATTTACACTTTGTTCTATCACATGAATGAAGTACTTGTGCTTTTTACCAATCTTTTTTTGAACTGTGGAAATGAAGCCATGTTTCAATGCTTTGATGAATTTTCACATTTTTCAATTAAAGTTTAGAGTGATTGAGATAGATAATACGATTAATTACATTTTACATGCATTACATGGAAGTATTAACAATTTAATATGTTGCTTTGTAAAAGTGACACTGAAAGCTGATGATTTGAATTTGTTATATTTTGTCTTCATTAGGGTTGATTGTCATAATTCGAGTCCTTTACGGGAGTAGCAAGGTCTTCACCAGGAGCTGAAAGGTTATATTTTGAGTTTGGCTGCAGGCTAATGACGTCCATCATGACCCACTTCCATCTCTAACACACTTGTGAGATGTTTCGGGCTACTGCATTAATAGTTCATAATATTTCAAACATTTGTGTTTTCTGCCCTAATCTCTCTGACTACTCCTCTTCTGCACCAGCACTGCACATCACTCAAGTGATAACAAGTCTTTATTAAAACTGCTCATGTGGAACTGAAGCAAGTTAGTTTAAAGCCAGTTGTCTCCGTCCAGGCTGAAAATTAAATTAAAGCAAACCTATTTTTACCTAATTTTAGTATTAAACTGATTCCAGTTGCACCATGGCTTTTGGCTTGAGAAATATGGGATAACATCTCTGCACTTCTATTAAAACGTTCTCACACATTATTGTTCCCTTTGCATTTTTCACCTTCAATAAATTCAAGATGGATTTCACATTTAAAGCATTATATTTTTAATCATATTTATGTTAGTTTCCCTTGTGATTGTAACGGTTTAATTCTGTTTTGGTTTCAGTGTGTTCCCAATCATTACCTGATCATGGCGCCTTGTTTATATACTACAACCCCTGACAGCGACTTGGTTTGGATTACTGTAACTATATATTCTAAACACAGTACAGCTGTAACGGCTCAGGAATCAACAAACACAGGAGTCGAGGATAAACATCATCTTTAAGGTCAAAACCCTCTGAGTTAGAGTTTAATTTATTCAAACACATGGACTGGGTAAAACAAGATTCTACCAAGAACTGAGGAATTGGGGCTTATAAATGCACAATGGAAAAGAGAAAGTAAACTTTAGACATAGTAAACTATACAAACCTAACAGAGTAGACCAATCACAACAGACTGAGCAATCTGACCAATCAGAGCAGAGTAGACCAATCACAACAGACTGAGCAATCTGACCAATCAGAGCAGAGTAGACCAATCACAACAGACTGAGCAATCTGACCAATCAGAGCAGAGTAGACCAATCACAACAGACTGAGCCATCTGACCAATCAGAGCAGAGTAGACCAATCACAACAGACTGAGCCATCTGACCAATCAGAGCAGAGTAGACCAATCACAACAGACTGAGCCATCTGACCAATCAGAGCAGAATAGACCAATCACAACAGACTGAGCCATCTGACCAATCAGAGCAGAGTAGACCAATCACAACAGACTGAGCCATCTAACCGATCAGAGCAGAATAGACCAATCACAACAGACTGAGCCATCTGACCAATCAGAGCAGAGTAGACCAATCACAACAGACTGGACCATCTGACCAATCAGAGCAGAGTAGACCAATCACAACAGACTGGACCATCTGACCAATCAGAGCAGAGTAGACCAATCACAACAGACTGGACCATCTGACCAATCAGAGCAGAGTAGACCAATCACAACAGACTGGACCATCTGACCAATCAGAGCAGAGTAGACCAATCACAACAGACTGGACCATCTGACCAATCAGAGCAGAGTAGACCAATCACAACACACTGGACCATCTGACCAATCAGAGCAGAGTAGACCAGAGGAAGCTCTCTGAAAGGAGGAGTTTAGAGAGACCGAAGCCTTTATTGAACCATTTCAGACACTGTGAGAAAAGAGCCGATGCTGCAATGTATATTTTGAGATTTTTTTTTATTCGATTTTTTACATTGGATGCATGTTACCTATTATAGGAGTTTTCAAAACAAGGAGCCTTTAAAATAACATAATAAGGGCACATTAAATTCGCAAGCATGAATCTCTGTCTAGACATTGTAAAATGATGTTACAGCCAAAATGATATTTCAAACTCTTATTCAATGTGTTTTATAACTTTCTTTAACAATGCACATAGTGCTCTTTAAGTTTTAAAGAGCAAATCTAAGGAATGAGGTCAGTCAGAAATACCAAGCCTTTTAAACATTTAAGAATGCTCTCAAGTTCAGAAATAGCCATCGGGGTGTTGCGAGTAATTTTTTGTTTCAAGGTCTGTTTTTTTTTTTTTTTCATGGCAGGTTTCTCAAAATCAATTTAGTATTGGCATAGGCATACCACTTTCATGCATATAGTTGTTTGGAAATCTACTACTTTCATAAATTATTCATGTAAATGAATGTCAATTGCAATGAGTAAAGCTGTTACAACAACCCCATAATCATTAAACAGGAGAAAATGCTCATTGAAATTTTTTAAGATCCATTTACATAAAATTATAAAACAAAAAACAAACAAACAGAATCTGAGTCGTCTGCCATTGTAATTGTTCCACAAAAGATTGCCATGTTTTCTTCTGGAAATGTCATGTGCGTAACTTTCAGAGTGATAAAAACTTTTTTTATTGCAACATTGTATGACACGTTGCAAAATCCTGATGTTGGGGTTTGCAAAACTTGGACTTACTGGCACTGTCATTTGATTGATCGATATTTCACGCAAGATGTTCACCCTTTTACAAATACTATTATTTTTTTTCTGTGGGTTACAACATCACGAAAATAGAGCTATCTCTTGTTTAAATGCACACTGAAAAGTATGCCTTTGGAAAGTCGATCCGCCTTTAACCGAGACAGTGTCAACATTCAACCACAGATAAATTTCCCTGATTATGTAATATGTGAGTTTAGATGTTTGTTTTTAGGGGGGGAACAGCTGTGTCGAGCTCATATAAATGCAGAACCTCAATGACCACAAATTAATAAAAGACGGATCTGTTTCCAAAACGTTTTCATCATGAGGTGGTAAGTTTCTGTTTTGTTCCCTAAATTAAAGTTTCAAATAATGATGTGTGATCATTGGCTTGAAAGACATCTCTAATATTTAAAAAGCATCTCTAAATGTTTAGCCAATTTAATTCGCTATTTCACTGCAATGCATAATGTATTATTAATCGGTTCAAACAAGCAAGAGATTATTTCTCGTTGATGACCCTGTTTGGTCCTCAGGCTATGTGTGCTGCTCGTGGGCACTATTACTTGGATGCCAGATGTGTCTCCTGCTTCGGACAGAGTCAGAGAGCATGATTCGGGTAACAAACAACCTCCGCATCAGACATGACCAATGCTCAGCAGCAGACAGCTACAGCTGGGAATCAGTGACATGCTTTTAGTGAATTTAATGTCACAAAAGACGCATTTTAAACCATCTTTGTGTACTGAGTGTGTGTAGTTCATCACAATAACAACAGCATTGTGAAAAAATATCTTAGCAAGAACATAGCAAAATGTTATAGGGGAAGCACCCCTGATATGCTAATCATGTTAGCATCTTGCTAAAAACATGATTAACGTTAATCATGTAAGCCCCTTGCTGAAAAAACACCCATAGGCTATCCCTCTCAGAATAGAGACACAGGGTGTTTTTTTGACTCAAGGCGGTGTAGGGGGCAGTGTAGTTACAACAACACCGCCTCGAGTCAAAAAAGCTCTTCTCCACGTCTCTATGATATTCTGAGAGGGATTTGTTTCAACAAAGGGCTTACATGATTAACTTTTACATTATTAGCATGTCGCTAGCATGATGCTAACACGATTAACATAATGCAAACACAATCATCATGTTTTGCTAACATCATGCTAACATGGTTAACATAAGCATGTTTTAACGCTTCTCTAGGTGTTGTTAGCATGTTTATAACATGTTTTAGTATGCAACTAGGCGATGCTAACATGTTTGAACATTGTTACCATGATACTAGCACATTTTGAGTCATTTTTATCATATTTTAATAATTAGTTAGGATTTTTAGAACGATTTAGCACTTAGCTAATCACTATTAGCATGTAGCTATTCACTGCTAGCATGTGTAGCATGTTGGAAGTCTTGTTTGCTAACATAATTAATATATTGTTAGCAAGATGCTCTTATGTTTAACGTTATGCTAACAAATTATCATGTCGTTAGCATGTTTTAACGCTTCACTTGATGTTGTTAACATATGTTAACATTTTTTTAAACACGTTTAAACATGCAGCTAGGCGATGCTAACATGTTTTAACTTTTTGTTACCATGATGCTAGCACATTTTGACTTGTATCTTGTTTTAATAATTAGTTAGGATTTTTCAGAATGTTTTAACACATAGCTAATCTCTATTAGCATGTAGCTATTCACTGATAGCATTTTTAGCGTGTTGGAAGTTCTGTTTGCTAACATGATTAATGTGTTGTTAGCATGATGCTAGCATGTTTAACATTATGCTAACACAGTTAGCATGCCGTTAGCATGTTTTAACGCATTAACAGATGTTGTTAGCATGTTTGCATGTTTTTAACATACCTAAGCATGCAGCTAGGCAATGATAACATGTTTAAAAAAATGATCATGCTAGCACATTTTGACTTCTTTTTATCATGTTTTTATAATAAGTTAGGATTTTTCAAAATGTTTCAACAAATGCCTAATCACTACTAGCATGTAGCTATTCACTGATAGCATTTTTAGCATGTTGGAAGCTAAAAGAGCCAACCCCTATGTTCATACAATTGGTGCATTCAAGTCATGTTGGAAAAATCGTATTTACGAGTTGAACGCACCTGTTGTCGTGAACACAACTTCCCAACTCAACAAATCTAGCTATGAAGCATTCATTACATTTTGTGTTTTCTTTACATCCACAGCATGAAAATTACCATTGACAGCTCATTCTCATGTATTCTACAGCTCACAGGATTTCAGCCCTACGTCCCAAACGAATGGTGGGGGGATCGCTGAACGCATCCGTCCCATGGCAGGCAATGGTGTACCTCAGTGAAAACATACTAGATGGAGGTTTTGCTGGAGGAGCGCTGATAGCAGAGCGCTGGGTACTGACTGCCGGCCGTAATCTGTTTGTAAGAAAGAGTAGAAATCATACAAGAGGACAAGAACCATTAATCCCAAAAGTCTATCTTGGAATCAGCAAACTTTCAGATGCAAATGCTTCTTCTGAAGTAGCCGTGGAGAAGGTAAATATCCAAACCTGCTATGCTAAATTTGCTAAATCATGATCTCCATATATTTTGTATATAAATACAAAGACAAAAAAGCATCAGTTAGCATGCTAACCGATTAGCATGTTAAGCTTACTTAGCTGCTAATGTCTCTTATGGTTAGTCCGATAGTCGAAGAGCAATATTAGAAAGTGGCATCAATGTTAAAAATCATTTTATCTTTGAAAAAACGACTGCAAAATGAATTTATGCGACTAAAGCGTAATTTTTTCCTCTCGCGATAAGTCATTCCAAAAATCATGGCAATGGATGTTGGTAGGTTTACGTGTATGGCAGCCAACGCACTAGCCATTATTATTAACGGTTAAAATGTTTTTAAAAAGCATTAATGGCAAGCAAATCCTCTTATACTCGTGAGTGGCTCATATGAGTGTTTCTGGGTGTTTCTCCCTCATTTCTGCTTCAAGATCTTGATCAATTTTGCCATTTCTTTGTTGTTTAGAATCCAGTATTCCCGTAATACTTTTGTCTTTTACTGTAAAATGTGAAAAAAACTGTTTCCATTGCAGTTTTGCTAAAAATAGATTTTTCCAATTGTCTGAAAAACCTCCTCATGCGAGTGTAAAAACTTATTTTTTGTGCAATATATGAGAGTTTTTGCAAAATTGACGTGTTTCCATCTGGCATATTTTCCATTCGCAATTTAAATTTGCACAATTTGAAGGGTAACAGAAACATGGCTAATTATATATGCTTCAGGACAGAGAACCACTGATATATACCAAATTTTGTGCCAATATGTCAAATAATATCATAATTTAAGACAAATTTGAAAATGATGTGCAGAAGATTAATCTGATCACGCCAAATTCAGTATCGTCAGTTTCAGCATAACCCAATGAATCCGTAGACACCAGTCATGATTTTCTGACAAACTTTTTAAAAGTTATGAGCAAAAATAGCCACATTTGGCAGGTGCACTCAGGTCATGGTGTTAATGAAGCCTACCGAGTTTAGTTTTGATAGATCAAGGCGTTGCCCAGAAAGCATCTTGCCTAATTATTCCCAAACAGCAACATCTGGTACATGCGGATTCAACGCGGCGTTCCAGATGTGGACCGGATCTGGGCCGGCACTATGTTGCTGTCTGGGTTATAGGTTGAAATCATTAGTTACACATCATCATAACTTTTAAACAAAGATTAATATAAAATTATGTCTGTCCACTTCTGTACCGCTCGGTCCAGTTATAATCTGAGCTAATTTTGGTAGGAATCTGACACATTCTTTTGGGGGAAGAATAGCATATAGAAATGGCGACTACTGTCGTGGGCAGAGTTTTAATATACTGTATGATATTGACATGATCAGCATGCGATGGGTTATCAAGTGATTTTCTCAGGTCAAAGAGGTTCAAAAGTTCTAGCCTAAAGAATATGACATTTTTGAATTTGTAGTGGTTATCTAGAGTTGGACAGAGTATTATTCGGGGTGACCTTCATAATTTTCCAATGT
Source organism: Tiaroga cobitis (assembly GCA_030578255.1). NCBI lineage: Eukaryota > Metazoa > Chordata > Actinopteri > Cypriniformes > Leuciscidae > Tiaroga > Tiaroga cobitis. The sequence continues at coordinate 64,653,971 of CM060597.1, read as the reverse complement.
ACGGTTCATAGACTCCCACTTTGATAGAATATTAAAAACTACTACCCTAACCCAAGTGGCAACATTCTAATCTGAAAAATGAAGCCTACCCGGAAGTGCGCAAAACTGCAATACATCGAAAATCCGCTAGAGGCAGGTCCCAAAAGGGAGCAAATATCCATAGACCCCATGTTAAAATGTCCGTTTTCACAGCATAAATTCATGTTTTTACAGGTTGGTCCCATGGACTTTTATTGTATTTTTCGATAGGTTTCGAGTGCATGACAACTGTGAGGGGGGGTGAATTTTTTTCTAACTCGTTAGTTTAGATCGTATTTAAATATAAATTGTACGACAAATAAGGGCGTGGTTAACTTTGATTGACAGCTTGATTGACAGCTTGATTGACAGCTGATAACGGGCTGCGTCGAGTGGAATTCCTGAAATTTGACGTCTCGGCCATGATCTGACACAACACATCATACCACCTCTGTATCCTTTCTGAACTTTTGTATTGAAATATCGTACATAATATGGGTTGCTCTGCTATAAACTGGACTAACCGACACTGTAGGATTAGGAGTACTTCGCTCATTTTTTTCCGGTAAGTGACATTCCACTACTATTTCACGTAGTTAGCACTATTTAGCATCAGTGTTTGTGGGCAGTGGCACTGCAACAGTTAACTTTAAATCGCCTCAGATAAGTTAGCGTCCGAGGTACTTTACCTATGGTCATAACTGACGTTTGAAACACTGTAAAGGCGTCTGCCAAATGAATAAATGTAACATAAGAATAGACTGATCTGCGAGCTAGTTGGTCGCACGTCAGAGGCGCCCGCGCCATTGGATGGGCAGTTGCCGCAGCGCAGCCTATGAGCGAGCTGCAGCTGTAAATGCGTTTTACATATAGGCTTCAGTAAATCGAGGAAAAGGAGTTTCAACATAAGAATGAGACTGGCTGTAAAAAGTAGCCTAGTCTGCCAGTCGATCTTGTAACGGTACAGATAGCTGAGGCTGCTTGGCTGAAGAGGCGCGTCCACCGGCCGGCTCAGTCTCACACAAAGCCCGCCCTTTTACCCATATATGGATTGGCCAGAAGGTGGGCGGGGTTAGGATTTCCCAAGATTTTCAAAAGATGGCGCCGCCCATTCCCGCCATAAACGGCCTCAAAACCGTTCTTCAGAAAGTCTATGGGTGACGTCACATACGCTTTGTCCATATTTTTTACAGTCTATGACCCTAACCCTAATCCTAACAATATAATTTTTTTCCTTTGCTAATTTCCCTTGTGTATGCAAACAGTGACCCTAAAAAGTATTTGGACACTTAAGCCACAATTAAAAAAAGTCACTGCATTAGGTAACTAAATATTAAACTTGGGTGCATATATTGCAATGAAATTCATGCTTTCTTAAAGTTTGCAATTGTTTTTGGGACCAATTTATCATTGTAACAAGTTAATTTTGCATGTACAGTTATGTCCAGAAAAGGATAAAGGAGCTAATTGTTGCATGAGAGCATTAATAGTTGAGAAATGTCTCTTTCCTGCAGGTGTTTCTGCATCCAGGCTTCCAGAACACATCCGACTGGGACGATGACCTCGCTCTGATCAAACTGAAGGAGCCAGTCAGATTTAACCAGTTTATAATGCCCATCCCGCTTCCAGAGAGTGGAGATACCCAGGCAGAGAGCAAAGGAGAGAGAGGCGTCATCGCTGGGTGGGGATGGGGGCGTCTTTTCACCCCTTCCCCAAAACTGAAGTTTCTCGCTCTGCCCGTCCAGCCATGCAAGGGTAACTACCAGGCAAAGGTCCTCGCAAGCACACCAAATGTGTCTGACAGACAGTTCTGCACAGGACCCAGCAGGTACCAGGAAAACGTGTGTTTTGGTGACGCAGGGGGCGCTCTTGTGTTCCTGAAGCCCAACACCAGTGCAGTCTATGCGGCGGGGATCCTCTCCTTTGACAAGGCTTGTTCTGTAGATGAGTTTGCTGTCTACACAAAGGTTTCCGCCTACCTGCCCTGGATTCACAGCGTCATGAGAGGAGATTCACAGGGATTTCCAGAGCGCCGCGCTTCAATTATAAGTCACATGTTTTCACAACAACAGTAGTATGATTTTAATGCAGTGATAATTCCTTTTATAAATATACATTTGTTTCATTGGTTTCCCAGACAGCAACTACGTCTACATTAATCCGGATACATTTGAAAACATCCGTCCACACAGGCGTTTCAGTGTGGATGAGAAACTTTTGGAAAACGCCTGAAAACACTAAATTCGCCTTATACTGCGCATGCGTAAAACCTCACAAAAGCTCACTGAGATGATACAGACGGTACAATAAATACTACAGTTATCGTGAAATTCTTCTGGCAGGATAATTTTATTTAGCAAAATATCTCATCATTCACTGATGCGTTCAGGTCGCACTCACTCACTATTATATGTTTGGTCTAAAACGCGACTGATTTCATGTTTCGCCGCAGGACGGCAGATGTGAGTACATTTTCTGTCATATTTACAGGACTGTGATATGAAGAGTGTGTAAAGTAACATATTTTAGCAACAGTGTGAAAGTGAATCGCACATAACAGGCACAATACCGCTATAAACATGAACATCTATTGGTACAATATGCGTCACATGACTAAACTTACATCATCGTTTTTAAATACCCCCATTTTGACAGTCAATTTTCATTAATAAAAAAGCCGTCGGTGTGGACGGAAGGCCAAAACAGAGAGAAAAAGATGCGTTTTTAAACAAAACCGCACTAGTGTGGACAAAGCCAAAGTTTCGGCCCAGATCCGGCCCACATCTGCTTCCAGATGGCCCGGATCTGGGCCGACACTTTGTTGCTGTCTGAGATGTGATTTGCACTGTTAAATTGAGGGAATAAAAATGGGGGTTGTCATTTAACATTTAACTCCATATTTGAAACAAAAAAGTGTCTAGTGTATCTAGTGTGCCGCACAGGTCCAGAACAATGAAGCCAAAACATTTCGATCGCCCCCTGGTGGCTGGGTGCAAAATAGGTCATAATGTAATCGAATGGGACACAAGCCAAACTAAAAAATCAAATTATATTATGAATAATTTAACATCATGATTGACAGCTGCCACATCAATTTTTCCATACATAGATAATATGCATTCCATATATAGCTATAAATCAGATGCATTTCATCACAATGCGCTGGACAACATATTACGTGCATTTGCTGTGATAAATTAGCAGGAACTCTTAAAATATCAATTGTATTAAGCAATGGAAATACAATTTGCTAATCTGGGCCGACTGGGTATGTAATAAAAAGTTTCACAGGACATTCCACATGAGTGGTTTATCATTACCTTACTGTGTGCATTTTCTATCTAGGCAAACATGAGAAAGCACGTCACATACCATTTTAGTTCATTAAATATGTAAAGCTCTGCGGCAGAATGATGATCACCACCTTGTGCGACTTTACTTTCTGTAAAGAACACTTCAAGAGCAGCGCTGTCAAGGTTATATACACATATCTTTCCGAGACCAAAGGAGTGACTTATCCCGGCTGATTCAGAAATGCTGCATTTCTCTCTCTCATCTTTCATCAGGTAATCAATACACTGCAAACCTGACAAGCCACAGTTAACCTTGAATCAAGTTCTTCTGTTTACCACACGACATCCCAATTCATTTGAGTCAACAGATTTTGTGGAGCATGTGGCTCTGAACAGCATCTTCTTTTGAGAAGAAAGCTGTTTTCTCAGAGAACCATTGCTTGCAGCCAATGATACTGTAAAAACAAAAAGACTATATTCCATGGTTTGAAAATTGCACTGTTGTATTCCCAAAACCTCAAAGACATTTAAATCCAATGCAACTATGAAACTCTCAATAAATAATACAACTCTCAATATAATAATAAAACTGAAGGGGAGTTTGTGATGAGTTGACTGTGGGGTAAATTAACCCAGTAAACCCTTATTCTCCCAGTAGCATCTGAGCCTGTTATGCCACTTCCCCACCACCAGAGGTCACCCTCTGAATATCGAATTGTTTTACACTACACTCTCTCCCCCCCCCCCCCCCCCCCCCCCCCCCCCCCCCCCACACCTGTTCATTGAGCAGAAATGTCTATAATATTTGATCACAGTTTGTGGGCTTCTGCTTGTCCACTCTCCTTTTGAGGACTGACCACAGGTTCTCTATTTGGGATTACGATCCGGGCCTGGCCACATATGCAAAGTTTCATCGAGCCACTTCATTATAACTCTAGGCTACATTGTGCTCCATCATGCTGGAAAAAGCACGGATCATCACCAAATCGCTCCTTGGTTATTGGGAGAAGTTGCTTTTTCAGGACATTTTATACCATTCTTGGCAGCGTTTTGGGCAGAATCGTGAGAGAGTCACTCCCTTTGATTGTAAAGGATCCCCACACATGGATGGTCTCAGGATGCTTCACTTTTGGCACGACACACGACTCATGGTGGCGTTCACCTATTCCCCTTCGGACAATCGATGTCCCACACAGTTGGAAGGGGGCTTCATCAGAGAAAATAACTTTTCACCAGTCTTCTGCTATCCAATCCTTGTACTTCCAGTAGAATTCCACTCGACCGGATTGCTTTCGTAGTGTAAACCCTCATGTGGTCGAGTGTGCACCGTCTTCTCTCCGTCTACTGACCTAATGCGTAATCATTATGGGAAGTGCTCTAGCCAGACGGGATTTAAACTGTTTTAAAGTCGAAAAAAGTACCAAGCACAATGTTCTCTCACCATTCCTGGTTTCTAACACTCACTCAGCGTTCGGCGTGATCAGAACAGAGCAGAAATAGTTTGGGGGGCTTAAGCACATAAATAGGTCATGTCGTGCGAATTCATCTAAAAGCACCAAATTTGGCACAGATGTAGCTCAGGTCATACAGAAATGATTTAGCAAGGGCGCCGGAGCCAGCGGCCCTCGGGGCCAAGATGGCAGCCAAATCCAATATGGCCGCTGCCCGAAAAGGGTTCCGGCTATAACTTTTGTACCACATGAGTTACAAATACAAACTTGATATGTTTTTCAGCTTAATTGATCATGGGAAACACATAGGAATGTTTATATTTATGACCCAGTATATCTGGACCCCTTGATCCTCCAATTCCAATATGGCCGCTGTCCAAAAAAGCAGTTTGGGCTGTAGTATGGGGCCTTGCCTTACACCCCATTATTCGCGCAAATTCATCTACAAGCACCAAATTTGGCACAGATGTAACTGAGGGCATACTGAAATGATTTAGCCAGGGCGCCCGAGCCAATGGTCCATGAAAAACATATCAAGTTTGTATTTTTAACTCATGTGGTTCAAAAGTTAAAGCCGGAACCCTTTTCGGGCAGCGGCCATATTGGATTTGGCCGCCATCTTGGCCCTGAGGGTCGCTGGCTCCGGCGCCCTAGCTAAATCATTTCGGTATGACCTGAGCTACATCTGTGCCAAATTTGGCGCTTTTAGATGAATTTGCGCGAAAATGTGCTTAAGGCCCCCAACTATAAACATACATTTTAAGAATATGACCGATGCATCGAGATCCAGGCAGACAAGAAATTATTATTTCAGAGATCGAATTTGAATAAGGAATAACAAATTTATTTGGTAAAAATGTAAAACTATAAAGAACAAATTAAGTAAATATGAAAATTTAAATAGTGAATAGGTTTAAACAAAAATAAGATCCATCTTATTTTATAGTTTATAATAAAATCCAGTGTATTGTATCTAATAGGTGAACATTGTGAAGATCAGAGTATAGAAAAAGGACGACACAATAGAAGTAAGATATATGCAGATTGAAAGGAGAGGTAGAAGAGAAGAAGCAGAAGTGATAAGAGCAACGGATATGTATATATACAGTATATACAGGAAAGTTACATCCTCTGAAACTTGTGTTTTGGTCAGATAAGAAAAGTTCAAACAGACTTATCATAGCATCATATCATTATTGTGTCATAGTTGTGTAACGGCTAGGTCGGCGTGACTGATCAGATGCTATACAGTTGCAAAAAGAGATTTTTTTGACACCGATAAATCAATTGTTTTGTGATAAAGCTGATTTATTTGTGGGCAATTAAGCTTTTTGCATTTATTCAAAATGCCTCTGATCACTCTGCACAATAATCTGGAAACAATGTGAATCAACACCACAACAACTGAAGCAGCAAACCTTGCAAAACACATTTGTCACTGCCAAAAGCTTTTGTAACATGATGTCTTTTGAAATGTTGCTTCTTCCTTCCCGAATGCAGATTTGAAGTGCCGTCCATGGTTTGAGTGCAGCACAGGTGCAGTTTTCTCTAATCACTTCACTCTCTTCATTAAAGAGAACGGCACTTCTGAAAGGCGATCTGGCCTTTTAGATTGGCTTCACACTCACAAGAACATCTAATGAGCTCAAAAAGTTCTTCTGCTGAACACACTTGAGAGTGTCAGTTTGTTTGCCACTGTATTTATCGTTACACCCAGAGCTTGACTTCTCTGTGATTTTCCACTCAGCATTTTCACCGGCCACAATTTAGACATCCTCTGATGAAACACACCCGTGGTTTGCCCTTGTTACACACCACTGTCACCAATGGAGAGTAATTTCACTTAATTCAAAATGACCACAGTTAGCAAAAGAGCAGATGTTGTCAAGTAGGTTTATGTACATTCTGTGATGTTCTTGCTTCACAATAGCATTGCACAATAATGATATTTTTCCAAGTGATAAAAGTAAAATGAAACATCATTGTGCTTCAAGACTAGTACACACATACTGATAAAATCACACTTAAATTATTTAAATATTGCTTTGTAACCTCTAACAGGTCAAACTATCTAGATCATAACTCCACTTATCTGATGTATTAGTCATGTTCATATAATTTTATTATAATGTAAGTTATATTGCATCAAACAAAAATATAAAATTTCCAGTAATAAGTTACATAAGTATTGCTACATTTCTCTTAAGGTCACAGACTGAACCTTTTTTTTTTTTCAAAAAACAACAAACAAAAAACAAACAAACAAACAAAAAGGACTCAAATACATCAGCTTATTTTTTTCCAGCTTGTTTACATCAGGGCATTTCAGTGTGAAATACTAGGAGCATTTATAAATGTAAAAGGAAGGATATTAGCAGTGATGATGTAAGAAGAATGTGATTATAAATGGTTATCCGAGGCCTTAGTCTCCCTAGGCCATTCCCATTTCCCATTTAAACAGCAGTGAGGAATCTGCCATCTGGGAAGAGTAGACGTCATCGACGAGACAGCTCTGCTCCTCAGTCAATGTGTTCTTCCAGTCTCCGACGTTACCTGAAAGATACAAGGATTGTAGTGTTCAGATGGTTCTAAAAAATATATTTTATAAAATCACAGGTTTGACACCACTTGTTTTTCCTACTGAATTACACACTGCCCAGAGAAAAAAAGTTGCCGTTTGGATTTAAACAGGCAAATTGTAAAGTCCCCCTGTGGTGAAAATCCAGCTTTTAATGTTGTGTATATGGTGTTTTTAATGTGCTTTAACTCAAACCGTGTGTAAGTTCATAAGTCGACAGCATTGCTGAGTATTTTCTGCTTAAAACTGCAGTGAACCAAAGACAGTCTCAAAAACACGGTTTGAAATCGCTGGTGTTTCTGACGTCACAAACGACCTTGTAACCAATCAGATCAACATGTGATCGTCAACCAGTGGATCTCTGAGCTGAGTGAGTGAGTGGAGGCGGGGCTCATTTGCATATTCATAGACCCGCGAATACTAAATGAGGCAAGGGTGTCGAGTTACATTCAATATATTTTAAGGCATGAAGAATTTCAAGGAAAAAAGAAACGCGTAAATATGTCATTTTGGTGATTAAAGATGAGTTTTAAGGGATAAGATGATTGACTAAATTGAATCCAATATAATAAAAAAAGAGGCCCTACAACATATTAATACATTATTGTGGTCTCTTTCATTGGACCAACCCCTATATACTGGTAGAATTTTAAAAAAATGTTTCAATATGATTAATATGACTAATGAATACAGAAAAACAATAGTGTTTTTCAACGTGTGATTTCACTTAATGCAGGATTATACACTCACCTAAAGGATTATTAGGAACACCATACTAATACTGTGTTTGACCCCCTTTCGCCTTCAGAACTGCCTTAATTCTACTTGCCATTGATTCCCCCACACCATTACACCACCACCACCAGCCTGCACAGTGGTAACAAGGCATGATGGATCCATGTTCTCATTCTGTTTACGCCAAATTCTGACTCTACCATCTGAATGTCACAACAGAAATCGAGACTCATCAGACCAGGCAACATTTTTCCAGTCTTCAACTGTCCAATTTTGGGTAGCTCTTGCAAATTGTAGCCTCTTTTTCCTATTTGTAGTGGAGATGAGTGGTACCCGGTGGGGTCTTCTGCTGTTGTAGCCCATCCGCCTCAAGGTTGTGCGTGTTGTGGCTTCACAAATGCTTTGCTGCATACCTCGGTTGTAACGAGTGGTTATTTCAGTCAAAGTTGCTCTTCTATCAGCTTGAATCAGTCGGCCCATTCTCCTCTGACCTCTAGCATCAACAAGGCATTTTCGCCCACAGGACTGCCGCATACTGGATGTTTTTCCCTTTTCACACCATTCTTTGTAAACCCTAGAAATGGTTGTGCTTGAAAATCCCAGTAACTGAGCAGATTGTGAAAAACCAGATTGTGAAAAACCATGCCACGCTTAAAATTGCTTAAATCACCTTTCTTTCCCATTCTGACATTCAGTTTGGAGTTCAGGAGATTGTCTTGACCAGGACCACACCCCTAAATGCATTGAAGCAACTGCCATGTGATTGGTTGATTAGATAATTGCATTAATGAGTTCAGGTTGTTGAACACAACACAATTGAACAGGTGTTCCTAATAATCCTTTAGGTGAGTGTATACACTGACCAAATTCTTTAGAGTACCTGGATCATTATTGCAGTGATTTATTATGTTTCTATCAAGTTATATGTTTATAACCCTAATTGATGGAGTGTGTAGCTTTTAATTTCTTAAACAACCATGTATGAAGAACATCATGGACGACAATGTCAAGATTCATCAGGCTCAAACTGTGAAAGAATGGTTGCATAAAGAGATGCATCAATTTTTGCTCAAGATCTTGTCAGTCAAGAACTGTTGCCAAACATATAACATAATAATCACTGCAATAATGATCCAATTATAGACTCATTTACCTATTTAAATCCAAACAACGATGTTGTTTTAGCCGGGCAGTGTACATTTAGTCATGATTATATTAATTGCTATTCTCTCGTGACATGATTATATACTAATGTTTGCAGAAAATGAGAAGTATTGTTACCTTTCCTCATGAACATGCCCTTGCTGTGGTCCATGATCTCCTGAGGGACGAGGGTGTAGTTCACCATGGCATTTTCCTTCATGCTATTGAAACTGCAGTGCTTCTGAGCCAGGACCAGCTCGTCCTCCGCTAAAGGGCACTGCAGGAACCGGCTCACTTTCTGAAGAGCCCCGTGAAGATCCTGACCAAATACAGAAGCAGTTTCAGTGTAAAACCTTTTAAAGGGTTAGTTCACCCAAAAATGAAAATGATGTCATTAATGACTCTCCCTCATGTCGTCCCAAGCCCGTAAGACCTCCGTTCATCTTCGGGACACAGTTTAAGATATTTTAGATTTAGTCCGAGAGCTTTCTGTCCCTCCATTGGAAATGTATGTCCGGTATACTGTCCTTGTCCAGAAAGGAAATAAAGACATCATCAAAGTAGTCCATGTGACATCAGTGGGTTAGTTAGAGTGTGTTGAAGCATCGAAAATACATTTTGGTCCAAAAATAACAAAAACTAGGCCTTTATTCAGCATTGTATTGTCTTGCGGTTCTGTTGTGGATCCGCGTTCAGTGACGCCGCTGACGTAAGACGCTGCTGACGTGTGTCTGGTGCGCCCGAGCTTCGTTTACAGTCTGAGGGAGACGCACGCTGGAAACAAAACAATCTTCGCAAACATGTCTAAGGATTCCCACACACATTTTTTTGCCCAGCCATATTTATTTGAACCCGAATACACGAACGCACCAGACACACGTCAGCAGCGTCTTACGTCAGCGGCGTCACTGCGGACTCGTGAACGCGGATCCACAACAGAACCGGAAGACAATACAATGCTGAATAAAGGCCTAGTTTTTGTTATTTTTGGACCAAAATGTATTTTCGATGCTTTCGAACTAACCCACTGATGTCACATGGACTACTTTGATGATGTCTTTATTTCCTTTCTGGACAAGGACAGTATACCGTACATACATTTACAATAGAGGGACAGAAAGCTCTCGGACTAAATCTCAAATATCTTAAACTGTGTCCCGAAGATGAACGGAGGTCTGACGGGCTTTGGACGACATGAGGGAGAGTCATTAATGACATCATTTTTGGGTGAACTAACCCTTTAAGTATACAGTATGTGTGGTCACGAAATGAATGATTTCTGATAATGCTATCTTACCTGCCACATTTCCTCATATGTGACGTAAAGAAAGTTCTGGATATCTTTTGAGTGACTGGTCCAGCCCTTGACATGCTCAAACCAAGAGCCATAATGCACTAATGGATAAAAAGCAACATCAATTTTATATGGAAAAGAAAGTGGAATATCATGCAATTGTTGAAAACTCAAACTGGTAATGACTGACTGATGAACATCAACTAACCCGTTCCCTTCAGGAAAGCACTCAGAAACTCAGAGAAAGAGCCGGGGTCAGGCAGAAAGTTGGCCATCTTGTGGAAGTGATAATATGAAACCACCACATCTTTGAGATTTCTGGCCACATATATAACCTGAGGAAAGTGTCATGGCAATTAATTTTGCTTCATGTAATGTACAGTATGTGCTTGCATGACAACGGACAATAGTTTAGTGGAAAATTGCTGTGTACTGTGTGCAAATGTCAGCTATGAGCTGAAGATGTCTTTGCAAAAAAAGGTGTTACATGTCTACTCGACATCCTGCCGTTTTTATTGCAGTCTCACCACTAAATAGATCATTTCACTTGACACTTGGCACACTTTTTTAGCTTGAATAAGAATACATTTATATTCAATTCATACAATGAAGACTATGCAATATTTTATTTTTACATTTTGAATCTGTACTAATTCTAACTATATGTTAAATAAACCAATTGTACCTGAAAAACTTTGTTTATTTAATTCATATTTTTGTTATATCGTATTTGTGAACATTTGTCACTTGCGAGCAAATTCAACAAAGCAAGTATAGGACGGGACTAGTTTTCTATCGGTCTAATCGGTCTCGGAGCGAAGCGAAGCGGAAGCGGACGGGTTACACAAGACACAGGTGCAGGCAGTGGCGTAGGTTTGATTTTGAAATTGGTGGGGACGGGGACATCAATGTATAAATATATATTAAGTTTTGATCGAAATTATTGCTACGGATATATCAGTGTCACTGGATATTGGTAGGGACACGTCCCTAGCGTCCCTACTAAATTCTACGCCCCTGGGTGCAGGTAATCAATAACCATCGAAACTCACAAGGGAAACTATAGAAATAGAAGCAAAGAGGAACTAAATATAGGAAGTGAAAACCAGAAACGGCAAGACAACAGAATATTAAAATAAGAGTCCTTAAAAAACAGCGGAAATCGTGATTCGTGACACTAACATATCCGTGTGGTTTTTAAATGTGGGCATTACATTTTTTTTAATAAATTAATATTTAAAAAAATAAAATAAAAAATGAACTTTTTTTCCTCCCCTATTCTATTTTTTTCTATTTCATTTGAAGTTTTTATTATTATCATCATTTGTTTTCTTTCGATTCTATTTTTTCTATTTTATTTGAAGTTTTTATTATTATCATTATTATTTTTTCTTTTCTTCTCTTTAATTCAAGACACTTTCTTTGCTTGTACACGTGTTTGAGTGTGCACTTAATTAAGGTTATCACCTGTTTATGCCTGACGGAGACCTGACGGTTGAAACGCTGCAATAAATGCTTTTCTGGAGCAGTCACATCAGTGTGGGGATATTACGCTTGTTTTTTGGCTTTACAGATGGTCACATGCATGTTTGCATGCATAACGTATGATGTGTGTCTTTTAATGAATTATAAACTTCACATGAGTTTATAGAACTGGTGGTGTATGATAAATCCACATAAGCGAGAGGATCATTTTGACTAGTTTCTTCCCTGACACACTGATGCTTGAATTGGCAGTCTAAGCGAAAGTGCGTATCTATACCACGAATTTAATTTCTCGTGCCATTTATACGCCCAAAATAGTTTTTGCGTGTATATGATACGCAGTTTTTGGCGTGTAATACGCACGCACTCCACACCATAGATATCCATAATAAAGGCTAGATGTCTTACGGCGGAGTCTCTATCGTCATCACCGGCGGCCATCTTGTCACAGGCAAGGCTCTGTGGTGCCTGATGTAAGATGAGTGATCAGCACGAACACAAATACTCTTATCTCGTTGAAATCTTGACGGATTTACAAACGGTTTGGTTTCTTACAAACAATATTAACGTGGCTATAATTATGGATGGTTATTTATTGATACACTTATTATTCATAAGTATGCAGTGTCATAACTACATCTCTGACGTTTATAACAAACCAAACCGTTTGAAAATCGGTAGAAAATTGAGCAAGTTATGGTTATTTAAAAAGTACATGCACCATTAAAACACAACTTTACGAGTGAGCGAGCTGCCTGTGACAAGATGGCCGCCAGGTGTGGACGTCGACCTCCATTGGCCAGCAGTGCGGACGAGACATCTAGCCTTTATTATGGATATCTATGCTCCACACCCCTAATCCTACCCAAGAAATTTACAGTTCGTAGCATATGCACGCAAAAAAAATTTTGGCGTATAAATAGCACGATAAATTAAATTCGTCGTATAGATACGCACTTTCATGAGATCGTGTTGATTTATCCATTTATTAATTCGAGAATTTTATGTTTTCATTCAATACCATCTATATTGTCCTCATTTTGACTAATTTTATTGATACAATGTATTCTGTCTGAATGTGTGCACTGGTAAATAAATAAATATTGAAATGAAACGAAAGATTGGTGTGCAAACGGTAGCTCAGGTTGGTCAAAAGAGACATGAGGAGAAGCCTTAGGTTTCTCAGAGGGCCGTTGAGTTTGCTGAAAAACACTTGGTAATTTGCTTCTGGAATTTATACTGAGTTTGTGTGAGAAAAAAAAAACACAGAAATGGCAGATTCAGAAGTACGCATGTGAAACACAATTTTCCGAAACACTTTATTTTACAGTGTCCGTCTTGCATATGTTGCATGTACTTAATAACAGTAAATTATGTATAATTACATGCAACTAACCCTCAACCTAACCCTATACATGTAGTTACTTATTACTCAGTACTTAAATAAATAAGTACACTGCAACAATGACACCTTAAAATAAAGTGTAACTCAATTTTCTCTAACTTTGAGTCCAGTGTGTGTCTTGTCCATCACTCACCTTTGCGTTGGATTGTTTGAGGGCCGGGGCCAGCAGGTGATAGGGCAGATGTGTGGTAATAATACGAGGCCCGCTGGAGAACTTCAGGACTTCAGGACAGTAGTACTGCTCAAGCCACGGGGCACGGGCCCAGTTGGGCTGAGTTTGGGCTATAGTTGGGTCCCCTTTACTCAAAACTAAAGTGAGGATTTCTTGCATCCATGTGGTTCCTATGAGCCAAGAGAAAGACATGAATAATAATCTTCCCTGGGAAAAAAAAAGATAGCTTTCTGAACAAAATAGGGCTGGCTGGAATGGGGATATATCGTAACCACTGTATAAAATGTCTATCATTAGAGATTTTGCGTATATACATATATATATAGCACTATTGACACTCCAGACTGATGAAACGCATGAATGAGAATATAAAGAGAGTGCCTCATGTGAAAAAGAGTTATAAGAGCAATATACAGGTGAAACTCGAAAAATTTGAATATCGTGCAAAAGTTCATTTATTTCAGTAATTCTAATACTAAACTAATATATTATATAGACTCATTACATGCAAAGTGAGATATTTCAAGCCTTTATTTGTTATCATTTTGATGATTATGGCTTACAGCTATGAAAACCCCAAATTCAAAATTAGAATATTGTGAAAAGGTTTTCAGCTGTAAGACACAATCATCAAAGTTATAACAAATAAAGGCTTGAAATATCTCACTTTGCATGTAATGAGTCTATATAATATATTAGTTTGACCTTTTAAGTTGAATTACCGAAATAAATTAACTTTTGCACGATATTCAAATTTTTCGAGTTTCACCTGTATCCTGAAAAGTGCGCGCACAAAAAAAGAGAAACAGAAAGCTGCCTCACGTTTAGAAGGCAATTCGTGAATTTGGGACGTGCTCGATGTTTAAAAGTGTTACTAAGCACAATAAGCAGTAATAAAGAACTCATTGCGGTCACACACTGACTGACACACAGCGTAAGTGCGAACACAGTAACCCGAGTCTCTTCTCTTTCACGGTTTATTGCGTTTGAATTTTTGATTTTTAAAAATTTTCGGACCATAAAGAACTATATGACAAACGCGACAGCGACTACAAAATAGGACTATTTCTGTTTAACATTAAGCGCCATCTAATGTCAGGGAATCAATTTGCACGTTCACTCGGCTCATCGTCAGCGGAAATCGCTTGGGTGTGAACACAAAAAACGCGTTGAAAAACGCTGACGAATAACGCGCGCCGATATTCGTCCCGGTGTGTACTGGGCTTAAGGGTTATTTATAGTCCAAATGTGGTCGTTTGTGGACGTCTTTTCAACATCAAATTTAGCTGTAGTCCCATGTTTCAAAAGGGTGGAGGACATGTTTTCTGTACCATGTATTTACATTTATGCATTCGGCAGACGCTTTTATCCAAAGTGACTTACATTGCATTACACATTTACATTCCCATCAGTTCTTGCTTTCCCTGGGAATCAAACCCATGATCTTGGCGTTGCTAGCGCCAACGCTCTACTGTTCGAGCTAAAAATAAATAATCTGTATTCATATGTATTAATCATGTTGATAACAACAATGTTGATATTTGTAAATAAAAAAATATGACATATTAATCATGTAAATTTTCTGCACCTGTCATAGACGTCCAAACAATTACCCAGTTTAAAGTTGCACTATGCAGGAGTTCCGTTTTTGTCAAACGGCGACCCCTAGAGTCGCTGTGGAGTACTTGTACTGTCGTGAATAGCACTCACGCAGAGATGGCTCTGCACTCACGGCCTGACCCCCTCCCCCTGTACACCGGTACCTGTTCAGTAGGATGGAAGCTGTAACGAGTTGAAATAAGGTGTGGCCCCTTTAAGAGCTGCGCGCGCCCTGTTTAACTGTCGGCAGTCTGTATTGTATGTGCGCCGGGTTATTTCTGTTTGATGCTTAATTTTGCAGAATTTTATCAGATCTTTTTTGCCGTAAAGCAACTCGTTACATCGCGAGACCTGATATCACGCGACACTCCCCGATGCTGCGGCCGGCGGCCCGCCGGCTCAAAGTTGCAAGTGTGTTTTTTCCGCTCACATGCAATAGGGGGGTGCGAAACGACCACCATTTAACCCGAAAAAAGTAATATAACCATTCCAATGACTCCGAAGCTGTTCGGTTGAGGTAAAAAACCTGCATAGTTTACCTTTAACTCTAGTCTGACTTCTCGCTCGGTCTGTCTCCCGTTTCCTCTTTCTTTGGTCCACTGACAAAGATTTCCGAGCTTTCTTCTTCTTTTTTACATCAGCCATTACGAAAACATGAAGAATTCAATATCTAGCGTTACCTTTTTCTTATAGCTAGCCGGATACTGGATGGATGGGGGCGTGTACGCGTGCAGTGCCGTAAAGCAATTCGTTACCTCACGAGACCTGATATCACACGATACTTCCTGACACTGAGGCCCGCCGGCCCAAAGTTGCAAGGGTGGTTTTGCGGCTCACAGGCACCAGGGGGGTGCGAGACGACCACCATTCAACACGAAATCAGTAATATAAACATTACAATGACTCCAAAGCTGTTCGGTTAAGGTAAAAAAGTTACTTAGTTCACCTTTAAAGGTCAAATATTGAACGTCAATATGACGTCTAAGTTAGGTCATGGTTGGACGTCCAAATAGTGGACCTAGTTTGGACGTCGAAAAGATGTCCAGAATTGGCCATAGACCGACGGACCCAGTATAGACATGATCTGCACGTCTACGTTGGCTTGTATTCACGTTTGGAAATAAATCCTCCTTTTATTTGAATCCGCATCGTCATCGTCTTCATTTGGGAACTGAGCGTGACACATCTAGTCCTTTTCATGCAACTCGTTAAATCAACGTAATTTATTTAATTCAGGTTTTTGTTATATTGTATTTGTCCTATTGTTTGAAAACTGGCTTCTTTTTTCATATTTTTAATAACAGAAATTAGATAAAATAACACAAAATAACTATATCATGAAATGTGTATCGTTATAGTGAAATACAATTTCTCATATCGTGAAATAAGATGGTCATATCACCCACCGCTAGCACAAAAATGAGATAAATTAAATACACAACCCAAGTAAAAGAAGAACTAAAGATGAATAAAGAAAACGCATTATTACCTGATTTTGGGTAAGTGGCAATCACAGTGTCTGTGTCCTGGAACTTGAAGTCGGTGGCGTAATTCAACGAGTCTTGTGTATGCATGTGTCCAGGGAACGTGATGCTGTGAAAGGTTTCGGTGACATCTAGTCGAGCCATGTGTGTGTGAATAAATGTCTGAAGAAGAAATATAGATAAGAGTCTGACAACGCTGTCATACTGTCAGCTTATAAAGGAAGAGAAAACGGAACAATAAAAAAACCTTGTGAGAAGGGGAAGTACATAGGCTACAGAAACTACCTGAGAAACCGGTTACTGTAAAAATTCCAGGTAAAACCTCTGGTGAAGGGAGTTGTTGAGTTGTAATGCCTTTTATCTTTACAAAGCTTTATTATAAGATCATCATATCGTAGGACATTAATGTTCTTGGTTTCCCTTCATCTTTGACAGTTTTAAGTTCATCAGTGTTCATTTTATTCAGTGACAGTTCTCAAAAATACACAGTTTCTCTCCAATGATGGAGACAACTGTTTATTTTTTGTAACGTTTAAGGTCCGATGAAGATGCAAAAAGACTCAAAAAATAATAGTGTTTAATAACATAACACAAACTCGGGTAAATCCACAGGAAAATGGCAACAACAAATACCGGATAATGAACTGCGAACAAAGAGGAAGTTAAATATACGGCGATAGCGAGCTCAAGTGTGAACAGGTGTGCTGGTTAATATGTTTACACGACAATGATGTAGGCCTACTAAAAACTATAGAAGCTTGTTTCCGCCACTGAATACTTAAAAAAAAAAAGATAATTGCAAGTTTTTATCTCACAATTGCGAGTTTAGATCTCGCAACTCTGACTTTTTTTCTCACAATTCTGACTTTATTACACGCAATTGCTAGTTTATATCTCGCAATTCTGACTTTATATCTCGCAATTCCTTTTTATAACACGCAATTGTGAGGTAAAAAGTCAGAATTGCGAGATATAAAGTCGCAATTGCGTGACATAAAGTCAGAATTGTGAGATATAAAGTCAGAATTGCGAGATATAAAGTCAGAATTGTGAGATATAAAGTCAGAATTGCGTGATATAAAGTCAGAATTGTGAGATATAAAGTCAGAATTGCTAGTTATAAAGTCAGAATTGCGTGTTAAAAACTCAGAATTGCGAGATATAAAGTCAGAATTGCGAGATATAAAGTCAGAATTGTGAGATATAAAGTCAGAATTGTGAGATATAAAGTCAGAATTGTGTGATATAAAGTCAGAATTGCGAGATATAAAGTCAGAATTGCTAGTTATAAAGTCAGAATTGCGTGTTATTAAGTCAAAATTGTGAGATATAAAGTAAGAATTGCGAGATATAATGTCGCAATTGCGAGATATTCACATAGATCTGCGAAAATGATAAAAAAAAAGGCTGTATAATACATGCCAGGCCAGTAGTTGGCAATGTCACTTTGTCAAGAAACATCCCGTGAACATGTAATATGCATTTTTATTTATTTTTATATATCATTTATTTGACTTTTTAATTTGTATGTGATATTATTTTCCAGCTGTGCTTATTAATAAGTTTGATTGTGGAATGTTTGCTTAAAATGTTTAGTTATTTATCTGTATATAATCCTGTTGAAACATAAGAGTTAAAAAGGGGGGACGGGGCTTTTGTCAGGGCTCGTTCGGGCATTAAAACGGCTGAAAACGGGCCCCAGTTTTGTTCATTTGGCTCATTAGTCGGCTGGGTGCATATCAACTGACGTAGACTTGGATGGTTATGGTTGAGTTTGTGTGTGTGGTTTCTTCTGCAACACACAGAGTAGTACTCTAACAGCAACATCATTACTATAAATTGATAGTCCATAATTATCATCGTTCACATACAAGTTTAGGCTCTGCTCATACAAAAATATAAGGATGCATAAACACCTGATATGACATCTTCCATCGCATTATCATTATTTATCTATGTCTTACTATAACATTATAACTCTACATGTCTTACTATAACATTATAACTCTACATGTCTTTCTATAACATTATAACTCTACATGTCTTACTATAACATTATAACTCTACATGTCTTACTATAACATTAAAACAACTATAACATTACAACTATAACAACTATAACATTATAAACATTATAACTCTACATGTCTTACTATAACATTATAACTCTACATGACTTAGGCTACTATAACAGTATAAACATTATAACTCTACATGTCTTACTATAACATTATAACTCTACATGTCTTACTATAACATTTTAAACATTATAACTCTACATGACTTAGGCTACTATAACAGTATAAACATTATAACTGAAAAAAATTTGGAGTAGGATTTACTTTAAAAGCTAGGCAACTTTTTTCCACTCAGAAAATGCTAGTAAATTTACAAAGATTTGCCAAGTAAAAACCTAAACATATTTATCAGTAGCTTTAATTAGAAATCTTTAAGTTAAAATTTACTTGGAATATGGAATTAAGCTAAACTTTACTTAACCTAGTCAAGTGAAAGTGACAAAGAAAATAAGTCATTTTAATTTGGCTAGTAATTGGTTGATTAATATCGATTTAGTTGAAATTTCCTTTGCATTACATTTCACTCTAACAATTTTATTGATTTATACCAGTCATTTATAGTATGTGTTTTACTTAGAGTATCTAAGTAATTTACACTTCATCATGTCAGATGTTAAGTGTGAAGTGAATGCAAAGACCTCAATACTTGGTAGACAATACACAATGACGGTAACATTTGATGGATCGTTTTTGTGTTTGAATGTGTCATTTTGAGCAGAAAATTTACTCAAAATGTCACAAAATGGCAAGTTACTAATCCTGACAACAAAAGCAATGATAAAACAGTGTAAATACAGCTGGAAACCAGTGAAAAATTAACCTCATTAATTATTCAAGGTCCAGTGCATGATGGGAACCCCAGTATCAGAAAAGTTTAGTAATTTTTACTTAATTTTATTGAGTTGATATTTACGCTTTCATTTCTACTCGCTTGAATTAAGTACTGATATGGAATTTACCTAGTTTTTTTTATTCTTGCCTGAACTAACTTTTTCTTGTAAATTACATTGTTTTTTTTCAGTAGTATTTACCTTCCCAAATTATCATTTTTACAGTACATGTCTTACTATAACATTATGACTCTACATGTCTTACTATAACATTATAAACATTATAACTACATGACTTAGGCTACTATAACAGTTTAAACATTATAACTCTACATGTCTTACTATAACATTATAAACATTATAACTACATGACTTAGGCTACTATAACATTATACCTACATGACTTACTATAAGATTATAACTCTACATGACTTAGGCTACTATAACATTATAAACATTATAACTCTACATGTCTTACTATAACACTATAAACATTATAACTCTACATGACTTACTATAACATTATAAACATTATAACTCTACATGTCTTACTATAACACTATAAACATTATAACTCTACATGACTTAGGCTACTATAACAGTATAAACATTATAACTACATGACTTAGGCTACTATAACATTATAACTCTACATGACTCACTATAACATTATAAACATTATAACTCTACATGACTTAGGCTACTATAACATTATACCTACATGACTTACTATAAGATTATAACTCTACATGACTTAGGCTACTATAACATTATAACTCTACATGACTTACTATAACATTATAAACATTATAACTCTACATGTCTTACTATAACACTATAAACATTATAACTCTACATGACTTACTATAACATTATAAACATTATAACTCCACATGACTTAGGCTACTATAACAGTATAAACATTATAACTCTACATGTCTTACTATAACATTATAAACATTATAACTCTACATGACTTAGGCTACTATAACAGTATAAACATTATAACTCTACATGACTTAGGCTACTATAACAGTATAAACATTATAACTCTACATGACTTAGGCTACTATAACATTATAACTACATGACTTACTATAACATTATAACTCTACATGACTTAGGCAACTATAACATTATAACTCTACATGACTTACTATAACATTATAAACATTATTATAACTCTACATGACTTACTATAAAATTATAAACATTATAACTCTGAATATTGTAGATAGACAGATAAGAGATAAGTTATTAAAGCTAGCACAGATTAATTAGCGTTGTCACGTAACATTACACAGACGATAACTGTGTTGTAAGAAAAAATGATGTGGACGTCGAAGATCTCAAAAATGAAGTTTATTACAGCATAGCAGTGAAGGTACTGTACACGAAGCACCATGGGTTCACTGGCGTCACAATGAACCCAGGACATCCAAATCGCAAACCTTTTATCCAGTTACAGTTTACCACTCTTAATGTAAATGAATTGCTCCTATTGTAACAGCGGTGGTCTGTATGTTAATGAAGTTGAGACCCCATTGTCTGAGAAGATTCTCTATGTCCCACACCCATTCCCATTCTACAATTGATGATGACCATTTGTTCAGGATGTGATTAACCCAAATGGTGAAGAAACAATATAACTTGACTTTCTTTTATCTCTATGATAATTAAGACATTTTGGGGATGAGCTCATTCTAAAATATATTTTGTAGTGGAATCTGAGTCTACAATTTCTAACAGTGTCATAACTGCCAGATAAAGCCAACACAGATAACGACTATAAATCAGTGAGAATAATATGATTTACAGTACTCACTTTTATAGGACGCACACGAAAAAATGATACATCCAATCTGAGGCTGATAACCCGTTTGCCGGCCCTGACCTATTTGCTGGCCTAAGCAAGATGTTATCTGGTGTCCCTTTGCGTCACAGCAAATGTCTCATCAATGTGTTCATATACTCACACTAGAGCTGCACTATTCTGAATAAATATTCTAAATAATCACGTATTTAAAAAAATTGGAATCACAATTCTGAATAGACAATTAAACATGTAATTTACTAAAGGTTCTGACAAAATGTTGATTGCTGCAGTCTATTAAAATAATTATTTGAATTTTTTTTTTTTTTTTTTTAATATCGGTTTAAAAGAATGAATCAATGACTAACTATAAAGTCTTCACTTGTTTCATTATAAGATGGATCGGTGATTTTGAACGAATCTCTTGAATGATTCAATGACAATTTTTTTTTTAACAATCACTTGTCGCCACCTACTGGTGTAACAATGTACTGATACAATCTTTATTCGAAGCATCAAGATTCCTTCAAAAGGTGATTTGCTATATTTTGATCGCTACCGTAAACATCTGTGATTATGTCAACTAAACTTTTATTCCAGTACTCCTGTGGAAATTGCAATTATTGTAACACAAAAATAATAATCCTGTGTGGTTGACTGTATGAAGCTGTTTAATGCCTATACAACTATACTCTCTTTGGATCAGTGGCAGCGCCAACACAGATCTGAATGTTCGCTGTGGTCGTACTTGTCGAAGGTCCCACAAATTCAAGGTCACATCACTAAGCTTCCGACAACTCTTTCAGTTATCATCTAAAAACATTTTCCCAGAACGTTTGAGTTAGAATAGTTTGTAAGAGCATCATTATAAGCTGTAAAAGCGGGCTGAACTTACGTTCGGTGTGATGCTGTGATGGCCTCTGTAGTTCCCATTCATTTTTATGTTTTTAATTAATTTATGAAGCCACTGCCAACTTTATCGTTACATGTTGCATTGTTATATTATAATGGCATCATATTCTGTGCAGGCAATTAGCTTACTGCGCTGTAAATAGAAAAGCCTGACAATATCACTAAATACCTTTAAGTATTGTGGTATTCCGTCATGTTTATCACTGACACTCTCACAACTCGTATAGATCGGAACTTAGAGAAAATCCCGAGCTCCCCACTGGTATTTATGACATTGCGGTGGCGTTCAAGTGCGTTCAACTTGTAAATACGATCTATACGAGATGACTTGAACGCACCAACAGACAGGTTAATGACTGACCAAGGTAGAGCTGGAGGGATGAGGGAGCCGGTGGAGCCGTGAGGACGATGGCCTCTGGTGGAGCCGGAGGGACGAGGGAGCCATGAGGACGATGGTCTCTGGTGGAGCCGGAGGGACGAGGGAGCCATGAGGACGATGGTCTCGGGTGGAGCCGGAGGGACGAGGGAGCCGGTGGAGCCGTGAGGACGATGGTCTCTGGTGGAGCCGGAGGGATGAGGGAGCCGGTGGAGCCGTGAGGACGACGGTCTCTGGTGGAGCTGTGAGGACGATGGTCTCTGGTGGAGCCGGAGGGACGAGGGAGCCGGTGGAGCCGTGAGGACGATGGTCTCTGGTGGAGTCGTGAGGATGATGGTCTCTGATGGAGCCGTGAGGACGATGGTCTCTGGTGGAGTCAACAGGTCGACAGGCCAAGGTAAAGTGCTGGAGGCGGAGCCATGGGATCCACTTGGCTGAGCGAAGCTGCAGAGTGGAAGACCTGAGGCTTATCCACACAGCATTGCATTAAAGGAGAAGATGAGGGGCTGAAGAGAAGATGATGGACTGGAAGAGACGGGAGAGGGAGGCTGAGTAGGGTCGTTGACAGTAACACAGACTTGACACAGGGCGACGAAACAGGCTGGGTCTCTTGGTCTGCAGTGGGCTCTGGATCTGGCTCTGGGGTGGTGATGGATGTTGAGTGGCGCTGGACGCTGGCAACTCCAGCAGGAGTTTCCTAGGGCATCACCGGGAACTAGGGACTTTGGGATGGTACTCGGTGTGTTTCGACCGCAGAAATCAGGGCCTAAATGAAGTTCAGGGTAAAAATTTCCCCCTCAGAAAGTCCATGCTCACGAGGTAGTACTTTATCAAAGGTCAGAAACTTTCGGGGGTGGGACTTGGGCGCTGAAAATGCTGATTGGTTGAGTTCATGCCGCATTTTGATTGGTTGACTCCACGCAGCATTTTATTTCAACCACCATTTTTAAATCTGTTGTGGTGCGTGCAGTAAGAGTTGTTTGCTATTCGAATCAACAATGCAGTTAAAATAATACGCCCGATGGACCAAGGACGAAGTTCAGGCTTTATTAAGCTAATAAGGAGGACGAAATCCAGTGGGAACTGTAAAGTTGCGCGCAGTCCTACGTCACCGGACTAATTTGCCTAATCTTCACTGTACTTTAGACCACGGTGGAAACACAGACAGCAACAGGTCTGGGGGACAAAAAGTTCCTGGGACAAATTGTTCTGGGTAAGTTCTGTGGAAATGAGGCTTTGATCAATAACTAGAAGTTCTCTTACGAGAGTATCTCTCGTACTGCGTAATATCTTACGCTATGGGGAAAACCTCTTTTCCACGAGATATTGAAGCCAAAAATTATCCTTAATTTTGATTTAATGTAAAACGCTGTGCAGAAGCATGCAGACATAGGCAAGACGGCTCGCGCGCCTATTGGCTGCCCTGCGGCATCAGCAGCAGCCTATCGAGAGAGGCCCTGCGGGACGTGATACCCAATGGGGGCGCTTCGCGCCCATTTTGTCACGTCATGCCAGAATAGGCGTGGCCTTGGCCTACAAATACACTCGACAGGCTGATACAAATTGATTTTCACCTCTTCAGCGAAGCACTACTGCATCGCTGGATCCGGAGTGAGAAGCCGCGCCGTCTGCGTGCAAGCCTACAGCGGGACGTGCCTTCGAGTCTGAAGCCGCTGGCCTTCACCTCGCCGCCTTCAGCCGCCGTACCTGCTACGCTTTCCGGCGTTGATATCCTTTTCACTGCTAGTGTGTGTTCGCCGCTGCGACTCACACTCTCTCTATTAATTCTAAAAGAGCTAGCGTCTTTTTAAAGATGCAAAAATCCTGCGGCTCGTGCCGCGCCCCACTCAGCGACAGGGACTGCCATGTCATCTGCGTTTCCTGCCTGGGTGAGGATCATGCGGCTCTCGCTCTCGTCGACGGCGGATGCCCTCACTGTGAGCTGCTGCCTATGGTGACTCTGAGGACTCGCCTGGCATCCTTCTCAGAGCCTGCACTTCAGCTCGCTGTTACGGTGCGCCGTAAAAAGCGCCGTGCTCAGCGCGCTCCTGAGCCTTCTCCTGCCCGCCAAAGCTCGCCGGTTCGCCCGCCAGCTTCGACGGCATGGCTCGAGTCGCTCACCGACGGACAGCGGCCGCCGTCTGCCACCGCTTCCGCCATTGAGATCGACGAAATAGCCGAGGCCTGTTCTATCCTGGCGTTGGACAGTGAGTATTGGGCGAGCTCTGTGGACCTCCCCCCCGCTGTTCGCGAGCCTTCTGGAGGAAGGGCTGGCATTGAGTCATAGTTGATCCGTCTGCTCTCTCAAGCCGTCGAAAACCTCGACCTCGACTGGGAGGCGCCCGCGCAGCCCCCGCGCAACCGACTGGATGGATGCTTCCTCAAGAAGGACCACGCCCCATCACAGTCCAGACCCGGATTTTCACCGAAACATTTTGCTCGTCCAGTTCCGTGCAATGTGACTGTTCCAGCGTATTTAGCAGTCAACAAGCCGGTTCATTTGCCCGCTTGCCTGCACACAAAAGCCGTTTTTACGGCTACCCAAATAAATCCAATAAAGAGTGTATTTTCTGGTGTCCCGGCCAAAGCCGATGGTGTTATGTAAAATCGACTCATGTCGATTGTGCAAACGTAGTGAATGTGCCCATGACACAGTGCCCACAAACACTACACAATGCGTGTCCCACGGTTTCTGTAAAAACGAAACCAACACACATTCAGTCAGCGCAAGCCGACGGTGTTTTCAGTGCAGTAAATATGCCCGCTGTCCCGCGCCCACATTCTCTCACAGACACGCTAAAACCCACGGGGTTTGTCCCGCTCGCTCTCTCTCCACAATCTGTCATAGAGAAACCGAGCACGACCAGGCTGCCCGCCGTGATCGGCGCGCCCCCCGCCTCGCACACTTTAAACACAGTGTTTGTGTCTCAGCACACCGAAGCTCTGCAGCCGCCGCTGTGCCGCGGCCAGAGCCCGGATCGCATTCTACCTCTAGCTATTCACGCAAATGCTTGGGCAAAGCTTCCCGGGGTATCAGAATGGGTGTTGAACACTATAAAGAGAGGCTATTCGCCACAGTTCGCTCAACGTCCCCGTCGGTACACGGCACGTGTCGAAACCCCGGTAAACAAAGAAGTATCTCATCTACTTCGAGCCGAAATAGCGAAACTTAAATTAGATTTTGTAGATTTTGTTTGCAGTAGAGTCACACACCATCACATTTCACACATTATCACATTACCACACACCATCAAAAAGTTCTTATCGGTCAAAAATAAAATAATGCATAGACATATGTAAAAATTTGTATTCATAACTAGTTATGTTAACAAATATTTGTTAACATAACTAGCTCCTGTGGGATGCTATTTCATGGGGAATGATGCTTGTAGCCTCTCTTCTCCGACTCTCTGTGAGTCTACGGTGATTATGCACTATATGAGCCCCGGGCTACTGCCCTTGGGACTTTGGTGTCGGATCCCAGTACGCACGGCGTGTTGCATTGTGTTCAACATAGCGTAAGATATTACGCAGTACGAGAGATACTCTCGTAAGAGAACGTACTCAGTTACTAACGTAACCTCGGTTCTCTCTAAAGAGGGAACGAGTACTGCGTATCTTGCCGTGAATACAACAGCGCTGGTGCGCTTCAGCGATGAAAACCTGTTTGTATCAGCCTGTCGAGTGTATTTATAGGCCAAGGCCACGCCTATTCTGGCGTGACGTGACGAAATGGGCGCGAAGCGCCCCCATTGGGTATCACGTCCCGCAGGGCCTCTCTCGATAGGCTGCTGCTGATGCCGCAGGGTAGCCAATAGGCACGCGAGCCGTCTTGCCTATGTCTGCATGCTTCTGCACAGCGTTTTGCATTAAATCAAAATTAAGGATAATTTTTGGCTTCAATATCTTGTGGAAAAGAGGTTTTCCCCATAGCGTAAGATATTACGCATTACTCGTTCACTCTCTAGAGAGAACCGAGGTTACGTTAGTAACCGAGTACGTTTTCAGGCTCATATTTTTTTTTAAATTAAACCAACCTAAAAAACAAGAAGCACTTAAAAACAGTTGTGGCGAATCAACCGATGTGGGAAGCTTAATATAGTCTAGCGCTGCCCGTAAAGGAAGCCACAGCATCGGCGTGAACACAAAACACCAAGCTTTAGTTCAGAAGAGTGATCAGGTTACACATTCATTTCTCTCAAACATAAATGAATATTTTTTATGATTTTGCACTGCCTTCTTAAGTGAATTGCATATTGTAAAGCGATCACATAATAGATAACAAAGGTTTAAATGTTCAAATTGGTCTGTTCTTTTATTATAAGTTTTGTGAATAGTTTGAGACAACAGGAAGAAAAAAAAGAAAAAAAAAAACAAACAAAAAAAGATGGGTTTGCTGCCTTTGAGTCATCAGCCAGTCAGTTTTAGGCAATGGGGTTGTACAACAGATGCTATATTTGTTTCACTGACAAGAAGTCATTTTTATGGAAGAATAATAACCCAATGTTTAAATTCAAGATTATAGCATGTTTTTCATTCCATAAACTCCACTTTTTGGTTTCGCATTAGTCATTTAACAAGTAAAGGTAAAAAAACAGTGAGGCTTTTCTTATAAGTGTGAATAGTTTTGCATGAGCAGAAATATGTTATGAAATGTATGTTGTTCAGGTTGTCGTGGCTGTAGCTCGGGGCTTTAAATGGAGGGTTGCTGATTTACCGCCAAGACGCAAACATGAGTCATGACCATAATGGCCTTGAGTAAGTTGCTTTGGATAAAAATATCTGACCACTTGATTATGACTGTATGATGTTGTTGATGGGCGATTCTACAGAATTGGTGCAAACTGCTGTCCCACAAACAAAAAAACACATTTAAAAAGAATGTATTTAAATGTTAGATGTTTAGAAATATCCTTCTATTACCT